>PVIA01014560.1:0-26515 GCA_004024845.1 Tonatia bakeri
GAACCAGTATGGATAGTTACTGCTGGTGACGGCTCCAGTGCTGGAGGCACAGGTGAGAGTGACTGTCCCTCCTGGGGACACAGTCAGGGAGGGCTCCTGAGTCACCACAGCCTGAGACCTGGACCCTGAAATGAAAACAGTCACATGTCAGGAATGAAGAATAAAGGCAGAGGGATCCCTCAAAGGTTGGTCTCTGAAGCATCCCCAGACCTGGGCAGAGGATGAGGAGGGGCAGCAGGAGGACAGGAGTCCAGGCCATGGTGGACACTTTCTGAATCCCCTGGCCTCAGGCTGGGGCTGCTCTCTGGGTGTCCCTTTATCTCCTCCTCAGCTCCCTGGGTGAGGGGTGTGTCTGCTGGGGCATATGCAAATAGGAGCCCACAGCACCATCCAATTCTGGGTCCTGGGCCCAGTTGATAGTTCTACTCCCAGGAGGAGGCTGGGTTCTTTGTGAGCTCTAAGTCTCCCCCATGAGAGGAAGCACCTGCTGTCCCCTCTAACTGAGGCCATGAACGTGGGCTCGGGGCCCATTGAATTAGAACCATTTGGGCTGGTTTCAGGCCTTCAGCTCTGAGAAGACCCACAGCGCCCCCTACTGACATCCTCCACAGATGAATCAGGATGGGAGCTGTTCAGTAGGAATTGTAGCCCAGTTTTCATTTCAACAATCAATCTATAAACATATAACAAACAAATAAAATGATCAATAAACTTTATGTATCCTTGATCCCTTAGTTGGTTTATAAAAGTCCATCTTTGGTATATTTTAGTTGTACATTTCCATTTGGCATCTGTATCACGTCTCCTTCTATTTGAGTTTCTGTCCTTTTTCATTTCTTCCAAGAATGTCTGTAGTTGCTGGTTACATGGATTTTATGACTACTGCTGAAGAAATCTGTCACATAAGTTAATTATCTACGTCACTTTTTTTTTTGTTGGTTTCAGTAGACTTTCTTGGTTTCTTCAAGTTTTCATTTTCCTGGTTCTGCACATGACCAGTGTTATTTCTTACCGTTTCCAGGACATTGGGAGACTACATTAGGGGCCCTGGGTCCCATTTCCTCTGTCTCCCATGAGGCCACCTGCCTGCTGAGCTGCAGCACAGAGGTCAGGGGGTGGGTGTTCAGCTCCCACTGGCCCAGCAAAGCTGGAGCACTGACTCCCCTGCTTTGACACCTTCCTGGGGAGAGTGGGGCAGTGACTGTCACCAGCCACTTTCCTTCAAGTTAGGGTGAGTGTCGAGCCCACAGCCGGGCCTTGTGGACTCAGGGAGGGGGCACAAGGAGGAGGGGAGATGCTGTGCTCAGCGGGTTGGCAGCCCAGCTCCCCACAGGGTCCCTCCAGGGCAGCACTGACACAGGGAGGGGTGGGGGCCCCTGAATGGCTCACTCGTCTGCCTCCCACCCCTTACTCAGAGCTCTGAATGCCACTGGGTGGTCAAGGCTTAGCTCTTCACTGGTTCCCACAGTACAAGCAAGGGGTGCAGGAGTCCAGACTAGCTCTGGTCTGTACCCCCTCATCAGGTCTCATTGCTAAAAGATGGGGTGGAAGTTGAGGTCCCCACTGGGCAGCCAGAGTCATGGGTGGGAGACCTGGAGTGCTAACCAGCTTCACTGCTCTACCTGGCTAAGGCTTGTTGAGTGTCTAATGGGAGGGAGTTGCCTTCCACTGAATCACCCACGCTGTCCCAGGTGGCAAAGGGACACTGCCAACTTGTGCTGGAAAGGAGCCGACACCCACACCCTGCCCCTTATGGCTGACACCCCTGGGTGGGGGTGCAGGTCAGGGCTTCTATATGTGTGGGAGGGAAGAGGGTGGGTGTCATCCCAAAGATTTTCTCTGGCTAGGCATCTGGTTCCCAGGTTCTTCAGCTAGAGAGAAAGGGTCTTCTAGGAGCCTCTATCTATTTATCTCTCTATCTACCAGTTGTTTGTATCTCAGTTGTTTGAAATCTTGAGGTCTCTGCACCTATCTGCTGTGTCTACAGGGACGTAATGAGGACCCATGGACTCCAAACCACTCTGTTCCCCAGTGTGAGAATGCAGGAAGTCTGCCTTGTTCTTTCCACATTGGAAGTCCACTTCTGCTTTGATTGACTAGGTCCAGTGCATGTGAGATGTCCTCGGCCCAAGAGACCAGAGAAGGAGACGGACAACATCCTTTCATCAGGAGCTCATTAAGGGAAGTCACACTCAAGGTGCGTTTCGGGCAGAGACAGGACTAGGTGAATCTGCTCTGTGCCTTCCACCGCCACCCCCAGACTCTGTGCTGAGTCTTCCAACCAGTGAGCCTACCTGCTGGGAAAGGAATGTGTCTTTAATCTAAGGGTGGGGCACCCTGGGCTCTGTCACCAGAGCTGGTGCAGAGACAGATAAAGACAAGGGAGGAGCACAGTCTGTGTGTCTGCCTAGAGTGGAGGGAGCCAGGGGCAGGGGGTGGGGGCGGGAGGGAGGGACAGTAAAAGTCAAAATAGCAGGTTGTCTTCCAGATGGAGTCGCTTTGGCTGCACAGCCAGGAGTTTATACTTAAAGAGGCTGTGGGAACAAAGGGGTTCTTCACAGGGACTCAATCCCGAAATTCTCATGGAATGGAATGCTCATGGTTTATTTTAGCCCTTGAATGAATGAGAGGCTGTGCTTTTCTGGTTCTGCAGAGATTATGTATATGTAAATAAGTGCCTAGTAAACATGATGAATATTTTCATATTTTTTTCCTTAGCATAGATGAACATGAACATGGAACACATGGTCATGGTTTGCATGTGAAAGCCTGGCTGTCTGTTCAGGAGCCTGACCCTACACCAGGGCTTGGCCTTGGACTTCACCCTCCCAGGAGAAATGGGAGTATATTTTCATTCCTGTGTCAGTGATAAAACCTTAATTTTTAAAATAGTTTTGTACTTATAGACAAAATGTCAGTAAAAAGAAAACACTTTTCCATAACTATCACCCATATTTTCTCTAATATTACAGTCCTGAAAAACTAGTGTCAGTTTTACAAACTGAGATGCTAACATTGGTAAGACAACATTAACTAAACTGCAGGTTGGATTTAAATTTCGTGAAATACCCAATACATTCTTTTTAGATTCTTAGAACCAGTGCAGGAATCCCTAATGCCATAAGTGCTACAGAAAACAATCACAGATAAATATATATATTTCCAAGATGCCATATATTAAGTTTTTTCTTGAAAATTTATTTTGTGTTGACTTGAAATAAAGTTTTTCTGAGATTTTTTAGGAAATGTAAAAACAGTAAATAAAGGACAATTTCACTCTCTGCTTCTCCCCTCACAGCCCAGTGCCCGGCGCCCTGAGGAACCTGGTGTTGTAACACCACCTGCAGCCCCTCACCTGTCCCTGCGCGGGGGGGGGGGGGGGGGGGCTGGGAGGAGTGGCTCTGAAAGCCTGGTCTAAACAGGTGTGATCTCAGAGCATCAATATTCACATGAGCCCTGGGAATCCTCTCAACTTGTGCTGGAAGTTTTCAAAGTGCAAAGAAGGAAGCAGAGAAATCATATCACAGATTTCAGCGATGACCTGAGTTTTGAAATCTGTTTCTGAAGGTTCCCGGATCATTTAAGGTTGATTTAGGAGAGATGGTGACCTGGAATTTAACTATATTAAATATCAAACAGAAATTTCCAGGAATACTTTTATATTAACAGAAGTGGAGGTATATTGCAATCTTTAGGGTTTCTAAAATACTTTAGGAGAGAGTTGTTAAAACACCATTTGCTCACACATACACAGATCTGATTCAACAGGCCTAGTCAGGGGACCAGCATCACCTGCAAGCTCCCAGAGACACCCTCATTTAAATGTTAAATGAAATATTCCTGCAAAAACAGGACGAAATCAGTAGAAAAGAATAAAACTTGTTAAAGCTCCTAGAATAGAGGCAGGATTACAAGGGGCAGTGAGGGCTCTGACTCTGTCTGATGGTTAATGTGTCTGCACTCAGCCTTCTCCTTGTCATGGTTCTAGGGAGAGGGGAAGACAGGAAGCCCATTCTGCCAGGGACACATGGGACACATGGGCACACCCTGGGGGAGCCCAGAGGAGGCACGTGGAGAGGAGCCACTGGACGTGGGAATGGGGTGTGGAGCCCCCTCTGCTTGGTGTGCTGACCGTTTCCACCCTCTCTCTTCCCTTCTGTCACTAAAGCTGAGCCGTTCTGAGCACAAGAAGAGGTTCAGGTTGCACTTCCCCATGGGGTCACATCACTGTGCAAGTGTCACTACCCATGAACAGAGCACAGTAATAGTCGGCCTCGTCCTCAGGCTGGGCCCCCGTGATGGTGAGGGCGGCTTTGTTCCCAGAGAGGGATCCAGAGAAGCGCTCAGGGACCCCAGAGAGGAGGCCGGTTGTCAAGAAGATGAGCATGTGGGGAGCCTTGCCTGAGGTCTGCTGGTACCAGCTGGGGTAGTGACTACTACTAGACACCGATCCAGAGCTAAGGCCACAGGTGAGTGTGACTGTCCCTCCTGGAGACACAGACAGTGATGGCTCCTGGGTGACCACAGTCTGAGAATCCACACCTAAAACCAATAGGAAAGATGCAGGTGTTACTATGAGAGACAAGATCATCCCGGACCCTGCTTTGTTGTGTCCCCCAGAGTGCAGAGACCCTGTCTCTGACCTGAGCTGTAAGTGAGGAATCCGAGCAGAAGCACCATCCAGGCCATGGTGGGGTCGCTCATAGGACACGGCCTCCTCAGGCTCCTGGGGTGGAAACAGGTGTCCTTGGGGCCTTTTCTTGCCTCCCAGACCCATTAGGAGGAGGAGATGCTTCATGCAAATCAGCTTCCTCCCTTGGTGCCAGTGTCATCCTGGTGTCCCCTGGGGTGATGTGGAAAGAACAGATGCTGGGACTTCACACAGACCAGTGAAGACAGAGTGACTCAGGCACTGAATGAGCTTAATGACCTCTGTCACCAAATCAGGGACTGAGGAGGGTGAGGAGCAGAGGGACCTGGGCCATGCTGGGGACGCCCCAGCGCTCTGCCTGCTCAGGCCTCGTTGTAGCAACGGATACTCTCCCACCTCCAAGGGTCTCTGCTCCTGTGTCCTGCACGTGTCATCGGCCGAGTTTCTTCATGCAGATTTGTTTGTGCTGTGACTCAGTCCACCTGAACCTGTCTGTCTGCACGTCAGGCGGGAACAGCTCCTTGAAGGGGAAGACGAATGTGGAGCAAGGGTGAGAGTCAGACCTCAGGGCTCATGCAGCCCTGGGGACCCTGGTGACGGCAAGTCACACACAATTAGGGCACTGCTTGCCCAAATGGGCAAGATTCACAAAAGAATTTTCCTAGTTGTCCTGACCCAGAACCCAGCCTCCCAGGACCAGGCAACAGCGCCACCTACTGTCTTCACAGCCCACATGCTACAGGCCTCCTGACACCTCCCAGCTCTCCTGCCAGGGGTGGGGGCCTGGGAATGACTTTTGCACTCATGTTATCTGGTGTCACTGACTAAGGCAGTACACTGAGTAGGTCCCTGCAGCGTGGATTGGGCCCAGACACTGATTTTCCACATCACTGGTGACCTCTAGAGAGTTAAATACAGGACGTGGTGCACAGAGCTGGTTACTAGATATTTCAGGGCTACCTGGGGACACCTGTGCACTGCTCATTCTTACAGGTTAACTTATGTCCCTGCTGTTGCTGTGGGGAGGGTCTGCTGCCGGTCCCCAGCCCCCACTGCAGAGGATGTGGCTTGATCCCTGTGTGTTCATGAGATGCATCGTTGTCTGGGACCCTGTGTTCTGCTCTTGGTTCCTGCTCTGGGTCCCCATTGGCCCTCCTTTGTCACCCTGGTGATGCCTTACTTTCTTGTCACTGTCTAATACATTTCAGACATTAGAGTCTAAATAATTGTTTCCTCAGTGAAAGGTTAATAAAAAACAGAGAATAAAGTTTCTGTCAGGTGATGGGTTTGAGTTTACAGGATCCATACCCAAATGACTGGCATTTACCCAACATCCTCCCACCCACACTACCGGACAGGGAAACACATTGGAAGTCCTGATGCTGAGCCAGGACAGTGAGCACTCGGGGGTCTGAGAGCCTCTCCTCAATGGGAGGCTTTGCCCAGCCCCTGGGTTGCAGGGGCCCTGCAGAGCTCTGATCTCAGATGACAGGGGTGACCAGCTTCTGTTAGGTCTCAGAGCTCAGGGAGTTATCAGGGGAGCCCAGGCTGGCACCAGGAGACACACAGGGCCATGGGCACGGGCCACCTGGTTCTCTCAGCCACACACGATGCACTTCTGTCCTCCTCCCGATCCAGCCACTGGGCCACAATTTTGCTAGAATAGAATAATGTTTGTGTTGGCAGACCAGTGACCCCAAAGTAGGCATTTCCATTTCCTTTATAAGGAGAGACTGGATTGAGGGCTGTCCCCCGGCTTTCGTAGCACAAGGGACAGCACAAGCCCAAAACTGAGCTGGTGTTGGTTCAGGGGCAGGGGCAGAGGAGCAATGGGTCAGACAGGAGAGGAGGGGGCAGATTTGATCACGTGGCCCCAGGGAGCAGGAGCTGTCTGTGGAATTGGGGTTGTGTCCATGTCTCTGACGCTGAACATCAGCCTGAGCCTCAGGCTGGAGCTCAGAGGTGATCACACAGGTTCTGGTGACAGACCTGGATCAGGTGACAGACCTGGATCAGGACAATCAGGTTGAATCCCCTGGAAGTTCCCTCTGTGCTGTCTCACATAGGAAAGCTGGTGCCCTGCCTAGACCCTTGGGGACAATTGCCATGGTCACTGCAGTGGCTGTGTGGTTCCCTGTGCAAGAAAAGGTGACCTCATATCTGGGGTCCTCAAGAGCATCACAGAGGGTGTGACACAGGAGGAATTTGAGAAGCTCTTGCTACCCCACCGCCCAGCTCCAACCCTGGACAGTGGGAGAACTATAGGAGGGTGTGGGAGGGCTGGTGGCACAGTTAGTGCCCACAGACTCCGGGATCCACTTCCAGGAGTCCCTGTAGTCCCGAGCCGAGTCAGCTGTCAGAGTGTCTCATCCATGAACACACTTTACCCTGGAGCAGGCTCAATAATTCCCCAGGGAGTGTAGACCATCCCCCAGCCTCTCCTGTCCCATTAAGATGTCTCCTGGTCTCAGGACCTAAAGTTGCCCTTACACCAACCCTCCTGTCCATGACCTCACACCTAAAAATCCAGGTACCCAGCCATGGGTCTGGGCCACTCTGTGCCTGGAGTTCATATCGCACCTGTGCCCTCACCTGGCAACTCAGCACCCTGTACTGCGTCCCTGGACCCAGGGTGCTCAGGTAGCCTTGAGCTCAGGGACCGGGAGGAAAGGACGGGTTCTGCTTTGACCCCCTGATTTGGTCTCCTGACATCAAGCCAGCTCCGTCTGCCTCTCCTCCCTCAGATGCAGGCAGGTCTCGTGCACACGGAGCAGTGTTTTCCCAGGGCTCTAACGTCCTCTATGATTTTGTCACAGTTTCTGCTTCTTTCCTGGGATTTCCTACCTGTTCTCTCCTTGCAAGTGCATGTCACTCAAGTTCTCACTAAGAAGGTTAAATACGTATGGGGATGATTGATATTCAGTGTCTGACCATAAAGTAGATGTGTGTTCATTTGTTTAGGTCTTCTTCATGTATAACGGCAATTGGTTGTACCTCTCATTTTTACAAAGCTTTCAGATTTTTAGTTTTATTTTTAAGTATTTCTAATTTTCGATGCCATTACAATATTTTAAAAGTTATTGTTAATTTATAAGTTTCCTTGTTAACTCTTGATGGTTTACTGCTAGTGTGTACACTGGTATTCATTTCTGCATGCTGCTTTTGTACCTCAAAACCCTGATTAAAGCATTTAGAGAAAAAACATCACTGAGGCTCCCCTGGACTCAGAGCCGGGCACAGCTGGTACCCACCAGGGTTCGCACGTCCAGTGTCTGCACTGGGAGATGTTTCTCCTGGAAAGGACTCTCTGCCTCTGAGACAGGAACAGCTGAGACATGGTGGTGATGGTGAGTCTAAATGAGAGATGAGGGGAAGGTAAGATTGCTGTGTAGAGGAAACTCAGGTCTTGTCTGCAGAAGTAACAACAGATGTCACCCATGAGGGGAACATGATCCCAGCAGAGCAGGGGTGGGGTTCCCTGGTAGGGGGAGCACAGGTGCCCTCAGTCTCACCAACCTGTGACTCTCAGCAGAGTGCGAGCATCAGGGCTGCTGTAATGGACACAATAGCAAGGCCAGCCTCGTCCTCAGGCTGCAGCCCAGACGTGAGCAGGGGCCCTGCACTGGCCGAGGTGTCCTTGGATCCAGAGAATCACCTGCAGAGGCCAGAGCCCTGGTGCTTGTCTGAGTCTGGGAGGTAGGACAGGAGATGCTTGGAAGGGTTCTGGAGCTTCTGCTGGAACCAATCTGTGTTGTAGTCGCCGACATTAAATCCACTTCTCAGTGTGCATGGGAGTCTCACTGATATTCCCGGGGATGCAGAGAGGAAGGGGCTGAGTCAGCACAGGCTGGGAGAGGGAACCTATAAACAGGGACAGTCATGGTTGGTGGAACAGGTATCAGGTTAAAGTTCCTCAAGGCTCTGTTCAAGTGAAGGAAGATGCAAGCTAAATGGCTGTCCTGGACCCAGAGTCCTGTCCCTACCTGTGCAGTGAGAGAGGAGCACGAGGAGGAGAGGAGTCCAGGCCATGGTGCACATAGCCCCTGAGCCCACAGTGGGGCTGGGCTGCCCAGGCCTCCTTTTCTCCCCACCCTCTACCAGGGGAGGGGCCGTCCATGCAAATGTGTGTCCAACGAGGGGCTGGCCAGCCCCTCCCTGAGCCCTGGTGCTGGGGCTCAGTTTAAGCTACAACTGAGGAGGATTGGGGCTGGCTTCATCCCTGGGGAGAGTCCTGAGGGGAAGCACCTGCTGAGACCACACAAAGATCCCAGCTCAGGGGACTCTGCCAGGCCTGAGAGAACACAGCTGCTGAGTCCACATCAGTGAGCACAGTGCTCAGCCCCCAGGCCCAGGTTGCTTGGAGAGAATGATCCTCACTGAGCAACTGTTTAGAGGCTCCTGGACAGTCCACCAGCGCCCCCTGCTGGTCATGGCCCAAAGCCCTGAGAGTCCAGCTGGTTCCTGCAGCTCACCAGGTGACTTTCTCCATCCACACATCCAGGGTCTCATGTGTAGATAGTGCTGATCAATCATGGGGTGCGTGATTACCCTCCTTCTTTTCACTGCCACAAAGAGTTCTGGTCTGTGGGAAATGAAAATATGGACATATAACTATTTCAGATATCGGCGTCCCCAGAATACACAGTAGGAAAAGTTAACCCCTGTGTTCCAGGATGTCTAGTGTTCAGGAATAATTTTATAATAATAGAAGTGGAGGTATATTTCAGTCTTTAGCATCCCTGAAACACTTTACAGGGAGCTTGTGAAAACACAGATTTTTCTCACAAACACACAGATCTCACTCAGCAGGCCTAGTCAGAAATAGCATCACCTGCAAGCTCCCAGTGACACTCTCATTTGAATGCTAATAAAATATTCATGTGGTCCACAGGCTGAAATCAATGGATGAGAGTATAACTTCTTAAAGTTCCTGGGATACAGGCAGGTGTTAGGTCGCAGTCGCTCACGAAACCAGGTGGACGCAGCAGCGAAGGGGCAGGGTTCACCAGCAGGGAGAAGGAGGGGAAGTGCAGCCAAGCGAGGGAGGTTGGGACTCTCTCCATTGTTCTTAGCACAGGGTTTTTAAGCACAAAAGCCCATGAAGGGTAGCTGGTTGGGGTGTCAGCATCGAATTGCCTAGAGCTGGTTGCTGGGGGCCCTCTCTGCTGACCATTGCTCTTGATACATCTTGTGAGGCTCAAGTGAAAGCTGCATCGTGTTATGGAAGACAGGGCGACCCCAGACCCCAATCTTAGCCAGGCATCTGTTTGTCCTGGGTAGGGTCAGCAGGGAGTTTCCCAGGGTGGTTTTCCATTCTTCCTGGGCCAGCCTAGGTCTGTCAACAGGCTTACAAGGGACAATGGGGGTCTGAGTCTGTGTGATAGTTAACAGGGTCTTATGGGAGAGATGGGTATATCCTGGGGCAACCTGGAGGAGGCACATGGAGAGGAGCCACTGGACAGGGGAATGGGGCCCTGGAGCCACTCCCTTTGCTGTGCTGACCATTTCCATTCTCTCTCTTTCCTTCTGTCACTAAAGCTCTGCCGTTCTGAGCACATGAGGAGGTTTAGGTTGCACTTCCCCTTGGGGTCACATCACTGTGTAAGTATCAACACTACTACCCGCATCCAGAGCACAGTAATAGTCGGCCTCATCCTCAGGCTGGGCCCCTGTGATGGTGAGGGCGGCTTTGTTCCCAGAGATGGATCCAGTGAAGCGCTCAGGGACCCCAGAGGGCCGGCTGTTTGTGCTGTAGATGAGCGTGCGGGGAACCTGGCCTGGAGTGTGCTGGTACCAGCTGGGGTAGTTACTACTAGAGACTGACCCAGAGCTACGGCCACAGGTGAGTGTGACTGTCCCTCCTGGAGACACAGTCAGCGACGGTTCCTGGGTGACCACAGTCTGAGAATCCACACCTAAAACCAACAGGAAAGAAAAGGGTGTTGTTATAAGAGACAAGATCACCCCGAGACCCTGCTTTGCTGTGTCCCCCAAGAAAGCAGAGTCCCTGCCTCTGACCCGAGCTGTAAGTGAGAAGCCCCAGCAGGAGCACCATCCAGGCCATGGTGGGGTCACTTGCAGGACACGGCCTCCTCAGGCTCCTGGGCTGGAGGGTGGTGTCCTTGGGGCCTTTTCACGCCTCCCAGACCCACTAGGAGGAGCATGTACTTCATGCAAATCAGCTTCCTCTGTCTTCCTGCCCCAGTGTCACCCTGATGTCCCCTGGGGAGATGTGGAAAGAGGCAGATACTGCGGCTTCGGAACACCAATGAGTGTGTGGTGACTAAGGCCCTGAATGCGGAGCGTTGACCTCTGTCACCAAATCAGTTCCCCCACGTCCCTGGTGGCCTAGGTGCTAAAAGTCTTTGTGAATCGTCTGTGGCCTCCACCAGGAGATGACTGTGTTCACCTCTGGCCCCAGTGATCTCGCTAAACTCAGATCTCACTCTGTCCCTCAGATTAGAACATTTTCTTCCTTCTTCAGTGAAAACCACTGCCTCCTCCTACAGGGAGTCCTCGGGGAAACCAGAGTTAGCGTGTGGGGAGTGAAGGCACGGGGTGACCCTGACTCAGCCCTGACCCAGCAGCCTCAGTGAAGGAGCTGGCCAAGGCTGAGTGTGGGCACAGTGTCATCACAGACCACTGACATGAGTGAGAAAGGACAGAGTAGTAAGAAATAACAACTGAAGGCATGACAGAAAAAGGTGAAAGCATTTATTACCAATTTCATCATGAATACATTTGCAAGTGTAGCAGCAAAGGATCCTGAGCTTGCAACGGGTACAGATGTGTCAGGCTTTCCCCAGACACCATGGGTCCCTTTAAGGATTAGGAGCCAGTGTGGGATGGAGGGAATGATAGGCTGGGTGTGGGGACACTCCCAGGACCCCAGGAGTCCCTCCCACATAGGAAGAAGACAGAGCAGCGCCCCCTGTTGGTCCTGAGGGACACAGCCTGACTCAGGGAGCACTATCCTTCATGAGGTGCTTTCACCTCTGAGAGACATGTTCTGTAGGCTGACCTCGTCCTCTTCAGAGCTGCTGTCCCCAAATTCCAGGTCCATGCTCACCCGGAGATATGAACATATTCTAGCCTCAGCCCAAATCCTCCGTGCAAATAAAGGGGAAGTTTTCTCGATGAGACGTGGATTCTGCTTGCTACTATGTTGAGTAGTTTGTGAAAATATCAGCTATAATAAAAAATGAGATACTTGGGGGTAATTGTCCAATAATTCTTTTGTGTTAAGGTTCCTTTATTTGCTAGGATAAAAACGTTAATTTAGGTGATATTCTCTCTCTCCCTCTGGCAGGAACAGCACTGTGTAATCAGGACCAGAGCAGGGCTGACGGGTGGCAGAATTAATGGGACACCCCACCAGCTGTGCCCCGATGGCAGCAGGAAAAGGCAGTGCCAGTGCCCCCACACACACATCCTCTCAGGATCTCTGGGAGCAAATTCCTGCTGCAGTGAGTGAGCACGTGACAGAAGAATCCTGGCCAGGTTGGGGAAGGATGTGGATGAGGAGGTGTGGAGGCGGATAAGAGGGGCTGGACACCCTTCCCTGCACAAACACAGAGTCCTGTGTCTGTTCTGCTCTCAAGTTTTGCCATTGGCCCTTATTTCCCTGCCCCCAGAGCCGCGGCTGCCACGAGGGTTCCGACCCACAAGGACACCTCCAGTACCTTGCCTGAGTCAAGCCTCAGCCCTAAATTCCCTGCTTAACCTGTCCAGGGGCTGCTCACACCACCTGCTGCCCACTGTAGTGTCAAAAGTAGGTGTGTGCTTTAACTGGGGACAAGCAGCCTCTTCAGTGTTAAGTGCACCCCAAGAACCTCGCTGCACCCCAACACACATGGCCCAGAACCTTAGCACCATAACTTAATAGCGAGAAGCCAGCTCCTCTCCCCGTGACAAAGGGACATTTCAGGTAAATGTCTGTGAGTGGGAATGAAGGGCAGCGACAGTGTCCCCATGACAACCTTAAACCATGGTGGGCAGCTGCTGCTAACGTGTCAGTCACAAGGTGGGATGGAGGTACCAACCCAGCACCCTGTCCCATGTGGTCCTTCTCCCGTTCACTCCTCCTGTGTCCACAGTGGCATCAGTCTCCTCTGCCTCACGCCACCGCCCCCCACCTGGGCCGCCAACCTTCACGCTGCACCTCCCGTTTCACCATTTTAGAAACTGGACTTCTGATAAAGCAGACATCACATTCTAGTTCTTCCTTCCTCAAAAACCTCTGACAGCTTCCTGGTGTCTGCCCCTTCCTTGTTCATGTGCCCTCTTGTCACACCCCATGATAAGCTGTATCCGTACCGCATGCTGACTCTGGCGTCCCTGTGTGCGGTCCTGAGGAGGGGACCCTGCCTGTCTGGCCTGTCTGGCCAGTGCTCTGCCCTGAGCCCCAGACCTGAGCCTGACGCACCCGAGCCTGGCACACAGTGCGTGTTCAGAAAAACCTTAAGGACGGACAGACCCCTGTATCTATTGTTTTCCCTGATCTGACCCAGCTGGACTCTGTCCCTGTTCAGACCGGCCCATCCCAGACTCTGTCTCCAGGGCCTTTGATGCAGGCTGACAAGGGTGCCCTTCGAGGGCCAGCCTTGGGAGGATGAGGCTGCGTTCTTGAGCTAGCCGTCCTGACTTGAGTGCTAGGGCCTAGTTAGGGCTCAGAGTAGCACACGTGCTGTCCCCACCGTGGGTGTCAGGTGCTGCAGGCAGGGTCACGGTGTTGGCTGGTCCCACAAGTTCCTGTCTCACTTCCCTGCAGGCTGCAACTCAGTGGAGGCCTGTCTAGGGCCTCATTGTGACAACCAGCTTTGGGTGCAGCCCAGAGATGCTCGACAAGGCTGTGTTGCCAGACACCGTAGCTTGAAAAGCAGGCCAGGTCCCCTGCAGGCTGGTATTTGCTTCTATAGTCAAGGTTTCCGGGCATTGCTTGGTCCTTATTTGTTCTGGGACGCAGTCCCAAGACCCCCTTTGCTGCAGTTTCCAGTGCAGGAGGTGGTGACAGGTGTAGCCACAGCCTCAGACAGTGTGGGCTCGTGAGAGTTGGGAGAGAGACACAGGGTGAACCAGCCAGCTCCTGATGCCCAGTCTCTGGCCACCTGTGTACTGAGAGAGGCTGGTGAGGGGTCCAGGCCATGGTGCAACCACAAGGCTCAGGGTGAACAGCCTCCATGCTGTCTCATTCCCTTTCCCCCCACCCCAATCCCTGGGGAGGGAGGGGACTCAACGCAACTCTGTCCTGCTAACCGTGGTTGTGTGTGTCCACGTAGGACACAGAGCTCAGCCCTTCTTGTTGAGGTCGGGCTATTTAGAGATGGAGAGGCCGCGTGCTCAGTGAGTCCCCTGGGACCCTAGTGGGGGTAGAGCTGCTTGTGAGCACAAAACAGACACAGGGAGATGGGTGTCTGAGTTCCCACTAGACCCTTTTCAGGCTGTTCACATGCAGTTTCCTCTTTCCACTTGAATCCTTGCCTGCTCACTCTAGGGCCAAGTGGCGAACAATTGTGAGGATAAGTTAGCATGTTTGTGTGGTTTTCTGGATTGAGTGGAAAATGGGGTGGGGGGGACCCGGGAAGTGGAAAAAGAAGGTAGCAAGGGGAAATGAACAAAGAGAGAATCAGCAGGGTCAGGAGACCTCAGAGCTAAGGGGTTAGAGAGGGTCAGGAAAGGGAAAGGAAATGTGTCAACTCCAAGCAGGAAAGGTCTGGAATAAGGTCAGAGGCTCTCTGAGGAGGGGACAAGGGAGATGGGGCAGGGTGGGAAAGGGGGCAGGGCGTGAGTTCAGAAGGGAAGCTTCAGTCAGAGATGCAGAAGGTCCTGTCCCTCAGGGAAGACTGGAGGAGCAGCCCACAGGGGAGTCGGGCAAGAGTAGAGGGGAGTTCAGGTGCAGGAGAGATCTCTGAGTTCTTCCCTGCTTTTGCTTTTGCTTTGTTCTTAAACAAAGAGGAGCCTCTCCCAGCTTTGCAGGTGTCCTCCCAGGGAAGCTCCAGCTGGGGCTCAGGGAGGTTTGTCTCTAATCCAAACTGGTTAGTTCTTCTGTCAGAGGTTCCTCTTAGGCTCTTGTCTGCCAGTGATTCTCCTTTTGTAACCGGAAAAGACACTGGCATTCGGGCTGCCTGTCATTACCAAATCCAATAAACAATGACAGCTATTGAATCTTTTATAGGCGCTTTATTCAGATGGCTGGCGACCTGAGAAGATGGCGGGTTCATACCCTAACAGCCCATCTTCCCCTTTCTTTCCTGGCCAGATCTTTTATAAGGGGGTTGGGGGAGGACATACAAGGGTCAGCGAAAGCTTTGAAATTTAGCAGATGCAGCATTTCAATCCTGAGCAATTAGCAGTCTCCAAGGGGGAGGGTGGTAGCCTGCTTCTTTCCAGTAGGGATGTCTGCAGGGGGTAATCTCTAGCCAGCACCCCTGAAGGTCTGCCGTTGTTTTTTTCCCCTCAGGCACCAGGTGAGCCTTATCTGTAGTTTCTGAAACAGAAAGTTTAACATACACATTACTTGCTAGATTTATAGCTAGTTACCTTAAGCTAAAATTTCCAAGTCTTAAGCCCCCTAATACTTTTTATTTTATACTATCCTCATATTTGCTATTAAGTATATATATACATACAGAATCTGCCCTTTGGGTGGCTGGGAGCTCTTAGAAATACGGAAATTCCACCCTCACTCCACACGCATGAATCAGAACCCACAGATACGAGATCCATAGACGGTTCTTGCGCACCTTAGAGTTGAGGACAGCGGTCCAGGGCATGCTCAAAGACACTGGCATGATTTGGACTTGGGTTATCCCGTTAAGGGACCTGTTACACTTCCTGCTGACACGTGCAGCTACTCTCCCTGTCTCCCACTTTGCGTACTGAAACGTCAGGGACAGCGCACTGGGGGTTCCCAGTGGCCATGGCAGGCACCTTCCCTGACTTCATAAAGTGCACAGATGAACAGGGGTTGTCTGAATAACAAGATGGATTACATAGTAATGTCACTTCTTAATTTGACTTGTAAACCTTCGCTTTACTATAATAGTGCATCATAGAGAAATCACAATAATATTAAGTAGCCGTCCAAATATGTGTGCCCTTTAAATCAGTGGGAAGTTATTTGTATGACTCCTATACGACATGAACAGTATATAAAATGCTGAATGTCAGCACCAGGGTTGATCACGATTTTGAGTATATTGAGAATAGAAGTGAAAGCGTGCACTCAAATTCAGAACTACAGTTATATTGATAGATTATGGTTACAATATATTGATATTAATAAAGGTTTGGCATAGAGAAGTTTTGAGAGGACCTCGGTGATATTCAATACTTTTACTAAAGATTTTATTTATTTATTTATTTATTTATTTATAGTAAATGGAAAGGGAGGGAGAGAGGGAACCGTCAATGCGTGGTTGCATCTCGTGTGACCCTTTCCTGCAACCCAGTCATATACCCTGACTAGGAATTGAACCAGTGACCCTTTGGTTTGCAGTCCAGCATCCATCTGGTGAGCCACACAAGCCAGGGCTGATATTGAATACTTTTGCTTTTCTACAACCCGTGTGTATTGTATTATTTACAACGCAATGAAATGCCCTTTAGTGATGTGTAAAAGGAGCCAGTGAAGTAGACCATGGGAGGCACTCCTTTCTGGGGGTGTTACGGAATAGACGACTCAGACGGCCTGGGAGTTTGCGAAGTGGGGTTTATTCACGCGGACCCAGAGGAGATAAGATCCAAATTCTGGGCCCTGAGTTTAACCTGGGGCTTGCTTATATACTCTGTTACAAAAGCGAAAGAGGAGGGGGGAACAGCTGCTAAAAGCAAGCACACAGAACCAGAAGTGAAGGTTAGTGTTTTGGCCTTGAGATAACTGCTTATCGGGAAAGGCTGCTGTCTGGGACCAGCTGCTGGTCAGCTCCTCCCTAAGAATGGCTCCTGTTTAGCTGTGTCCCATCACAGGGGGAAAGTGTTTGACCAGAGCCCTTAGGTCTGATCCAGTTCTTCCTATTCCTTCTGGACTATGAAATAATTGGGTGTTGCTTTTCCAGAATGAGTTCCTCCCAAATCATGTGTATTTCCTCCACTTTAGGCCTCAAGTACCCATAGAAATTAATTTCTACCCTTCTCTTCCCTTTTCAAGGGATGGCCCACATTAGGCTTCTTGAGAGCTGGTATGTCTGATCCTGCGATCCCCTTATCACAAGTGCTGAGAAGGTTTCCGTCCTGGTTCCCCTTCTGGGTGTCTCACTGTGCTGAGCACCACTGTACACCAGCCAGCAGTGGTACACGGCCTCGTCCTCAGGCTGGGCCCCCGAGAGGGTCAGGGCAGCTTTGCCCCCGAGGAGGGAGCCTGAGAACCGGGCAGGGGTCCAGGAGAGTTTACCGCTTGTATCATAAATCAGTGTCCTGGGGGCTTGACCAGACTTCTGCTGGAACCAGTATGGATAGTGACCAGTGGTGACGTCTCCAGTGCTGGAGGCACAGGTGAGAGTGACTGTCCCTCCTGGGGACACAGTCAGGAAGGGCTCCTGAGTCACCACAGCCTGAGACCTGGACCCTGAAATGAAAACAGTCACATGTCAGGAATAAGGAAGGGAAGCAGAGGGCTCTCCAATGGCTCATATCTAATATCCATATTCACCTGGGCAGAGGGTGAGGAGGGGCAGCAGGAGGACAGGAGTCCAGGCCATGGTGGACACTTTCCGAATCCCCTGGCCTCAGGCTGGGCTGCTCTCTGGGTGTCCCTTTATCTCCTCCTCAGCTCCCTGGGTGAGGGGTGTGTCTGCTGGGGCATTATGCAAATAGGAGCCCACAGCACCATCCAATTCTGGGTCCTGGGCCCAGTTGGTAGTTCTACTCCCAGGAGGAGGCTGGGTTCCTTGTGAGCTCTGAGTCTCCCCCGTGAGAGGAAGCACCTGCTGTGCCCTCTAACTGAGGCCATGGATGTGGGCTCGGGGCCCATTGAATTAGAACCATTTCAGGGTTGGTTTCCGGCCTTCAGCTCTGAGAAGACCCACAGCGCCCCCTAGTGATGTCCTCCACAGATGACTCATGGTGTGGGAGCTGTGAAGGAGGAATTGTAGCCCAGGTTTCATTTCAACAATCAATCTATAAACATGTAACAAACAAATAAAATGATCAATAAACTTTATGTATCCTTGATCCCTTAGTTGGTTTATAAAAGTCCATCTTTGGTATTTTTTAGTTGTACATTTCCATTTGGCATCTGTATCACGTCTCCTTCTATTTGAGTTTCTGTCCTTTTTCATTTCTTCCAAGAATGTCTGTAGTTGCTGGTTACATGGATTTTATGACTATTGTGAAATAAATCTATAATGTAAGTTAATTATCTGAGTCATTCTGTGTTGGTTTCAGTAGACTTTCTTGGTTTCTTCAAGTTTTAATTTTCCTGGTTCTGCATATGACCAGTGTTATTTCTTACTGGGTCCAGGACATTGGGACCCCTGTGTCCCATTTCCTCTGTCTTTTATCAGGCTGCATGCCTGCTGAGCTGTAGCACAGAGGTCAGGGGGTGGATGTTCAGGTCTCACTGGCCCAGCAAAGCTGGAGCACTGACTCTCCTGCTTTGACACCTTCATGGGGACAGTGGGGCAGTGACTGTCACCAGTTGGTTCCCTTCAAGTTAGGGTGAATGTCTAGCCCACAGCCGGACCCTGTGGACTCAGGGAGGGAGCACAGGGAGGAGGGGAGTTGCTGTGCTCAGTGGATTGGGCTCTCAGCTCCCCACTGGGTCCCTCCCAGGCAGCACTGACACGAGGAGGGGTGGGGACCCCTGCGTGTCCCACTCGTCTGCCTCCCACCCCTTACTCAGAGCTCTGAATGCCACTGGGTGGTCAAGGCTTAGCTCCTCACTGGTTCCCACAGATACAAGCAAGGGGCACAGGAGTGCACACTAGGTCTGGTCTGTACCCCCTCATCCAGTCTCATTGTTGATGGGTGAGGTTGAAGTTCAGGTCCCCACTGGGCACCCAGAGTCATGGGTGGGAGAACTGGAGTGCTAACCAGCTTCAACTGGCCTTGCCTGGTTAAGGCTTGTTGAGTGTCTAATGTTAGATAGTCACCTTCCACTGAATCACTCACGCTGTCCCAGGTGGCAAAGGGACACTGCCAGCTTGTGCTGGAAGGGAGCGGACACCCACACCCTGCCCCTTCTGGCTGACATCCCTGGATTGGGTGCAAGTCAGGGCTTCTATATGTGTGGGAGGGTTTGGGACATGTGTAGTCCCAAAGATTTTCTCTGGCTAGGCATCTGGTTTCCACGTTCTTCAGCTAGAAAAAGGGTCTTCTAGGAGCCTTTATCTATTTATCTATCTATCTATCTACCATTTCTTTGTATCTTATTTGTTTGAAATCTTGAGGTGTCTGCACCTATGTGCTCTGTCTACAGGGAGGTAATGAGGACCCAAGGACTCCACACCACTCTGTTCCCCAGTGTGAGAATGCAGGAAGTCTGCCTTGTTCTTTCCACATTGGAAGTCTACTTCTGCTTTGATTGACTAAGTCCAGGGTATGTGAGATTTCCTTGGCCCAAGAGACCAGAGAAGGAGACTGAGTCCATCTTTCCATCAGGAGCTCGTTAAGGGAAGTCACACTCAAGGTGTGTTTCAGGCAGAGACAGGACCACGTGGGTTTGCTCTGTGCCTTCCACTGCCACCCCCAGACTATCTGCTGAGTCTTTCAACCGGTGAGCCTCCCTGCTGGGAAAGGAATGTGTCTTTAATCTAAGGGTGGGGCACCCCGGGCTCTGTCACCAGAGCTGGTGTAGAGACAGATAAGGACAAGGGAAGAGCACAGTCTGTGGGTCTACTGGGGGTGGGGGAGGTGCAACAGGAGTCAAAATGGCAGGTTGCCTTCCAGATGGAGTCGCTTTGGCTGCACAGCCAGGAGTTTGTACTTGAAGAGGCTGTGGGAACAATGGGGCCCTTCACAGGGACTCAATCCCGAAATTCTCATTGAAGAGAATGCTAATGGTTTATTTTATCCCTTAAATGAATGAGAGGCTGTGCTTTTCTGGTTCTGCAGAGATTATGCATATATACATAAGTGCCTAGTAAACATGATGAATATTTTCATATTTTTTTCCTTAGCATAGATGAAAATGAACATGGAACACGTGGTCATGGTTTGTGTGTGAAAGGCTGACTGTCTGTTCAGGAGCCTCACCTTGCACCAGGGCTTGGCCTTGGACTTCACCCTCCCAGGAGAAATGGGAGTATATTTTCATTCCCGTGTCAGTGATTTCAAACTTTTAATTTTGTCATAATTGTGCACTTATAGACAAAATGTCAGTGAAAAGAAAACACTTTTCCATAACTATCACCCGTATTTTCTCTAACATTACAGTCTTGAAAAACTAGTGCCAGTTTTACAAAGTGAGATGCTAACATTGGTAAGACAACATTAACTAAGCTGCAGGTTGGATTTAAATTTCATGAAATACCCAATACATTCTTTTTAGATTCTTAGAACCAGTGCAGGAATCCATAATGCCATAAATGCTACAGAAAACAATCACAGATAAATATATATATTTCCAAGATGCCATATATTAAGCTTTTTTCTTTAAAATTTATTTTGTATTGATTTGAAATAAAGTTTTTTCTAAGACTTTTTAACAAAGGTAAGAGCAGAAATACAAGGACAATTTCACACTCTGCTTCTCCCCTCACAGCCCAGTGCTGGGTGCCCTGGGGAACCTGGTGTGGAGACACCGCCTGCAGCCCCTCACCTGTCCCTGCACCAGGGGTTGGGGGCAGTCCTGGGGCTGGGAGGAGTGTTTCTGGAAACCCCTTCTAAACAGGTGTTGTCTCAGAGCATGAATGTTCACATAAGCCATGGAAATCGTCTTAACTTGTGGTTGTAGTTCTCAAGTGAAAAACCAGGGAAAAGAGAAATCAGCTCACCGTTTTCATCGATGATCTGAGATTTTAAATCTGTTCCTGAAGGTTCCACATTTATGAATGTTGATGTGGGAGAGACGGTGACCAGGAATTTAACTGGATTAAATTTACACAAAAGTGTTCAGGAATAATTTTATAATAATAGAAGTGGAGGTATGTTTAAAACTTCAGTGTTCCTAAAATACTTTAGGAGAGAGCTTGTTAAAATACTGGTCTGCTCACAAACACACAGTTCTCACTCAGCAGCCCAGTCAGGAGACCGGCATTACCTAAAAGCTCCCAGTGACACTCTCATTTAAATGCCAATGAAATATTCCCATTGTCCACAGGCTCAGTCAAAACATGAGTACATCTTCTTAAAGCTTCTAGAACACAGGCAGGATTACAAGGGCAGTGAGGGCTCTGAGTCTCTCTGATGGCTAATGTGTCGGCACTCAGCATTCACCCTGTCATGGTTCTAGGGACAAGGGAGGACAGGAAGCCCATTCTGCCAGGGTCACATGGGACACATGGGCACACCCTGGGGGAGACTGGAGGGGGCACATGGAGAGGAACCACTGGACACAGGAATGGGCCCCTGCAGCCTCTCTCCTTGGAATGCTGACCATTTCCACCCTCTCTCTTCCCTTCTGTCACTAAAGCTGAGCCATTCTGAGCACAGGAAGAGGTTTAGGTTGCACTTCCCCATGGGGTCACATCACTGTGTAAGTATCAACACTACTACCCGTGTACAGAGCACAGTAATAGTCGGCCTCGTCCTCAGGCTGGACCCCGGAGATGGTGAGGGCAGCTTTGTTCCCAGAGATGGATCCGGAGAAGCGCTCAGGGACCCCAGAGGGCCGGCTGTTTGTGTTGTAGATGAGCATGCGGGGAGCCTGGCCTGGAGCCTGCTGATACCAGCTGGGGTAGTTACTACTAGAGACTGACCCAGAGCTACGGCCACAGGTGAGTGTGACTGTCCCTCCTGGAGACACAGTCAGCAACGTTTCCTGGGTGACCACAGTCTGAGAATCCACACCTAAAACCAACAGGAAACACAAGGGTGTTGTTATGGGTGACTAGGTCCTCCCAAAATCCTGCTTAGCTGTGCCCCCCAAGAATGCAGAGTCCCTGCCTCTGACCTGAGCTGTAAGAGAGGAGCCCCAGCAGGAGCACCATCCAGGCCATGGTGGGGTCACTCACAGGACACGGCCTCCTCAGGCTCCAGGGCTGGAGGGTGGTGTCCTTGGGGCCTTTTCATGCCTCCCAGACCCACTAGGAGGAGCATGTGCTTCATGCAAATCAGCTTCCTCTGTCTTGTCCTGACACAGTGTCACCCTGATGTCCCCTGGGGAGATGTGGAAAGAGACAGATGCTGCTATCTCAGAACACCAATGACTGCACAGTGACTAAGACCCTGAATGCACAGTGTTGACCTCTGTCACCAAATCAATTCCCCCTCGTCCCTGGTGGCCTTAATGCTAAAAGTCTTTGTGAATCGTCTGTGGCCTCCACCATGAGATGACTGTGTTCACCTCTGGCCCCAGCGATCTAGCTTATCTCAGATCTCACTCTGGCCCTTATTAGAACATTTTCTTCCTTCTTTAGTGAAAACCATTCTTGTTTTATTTGAAGGAGGTAGCAGACTCTGCCTCTTCCTACAGGGAGTCCTCAGGGAAACCAGAGTTAGTGTGTGGGGAGTGAAGGCACGGGGTGACCCTGACTCAGCCCTGACCCACCAGCCTCAGTGTTGGAGCTGACCAAGGCTGAGTGTGGGCACAGTGTCAACACAGACCACTGACATGAGTGAGAAAGGACAGAGTAGTAAGAAATAACAACTGAAGGTATGACAGAAAAAGGTGAAAGCATTTATTACCGATTTCATCATGAATATATTTGCAAGTGTAGCAGCAAAGAATCCTGAGTTTGCAATGGATACAGATGTGTCAGGCTTTCCCCATACTCCACGAGTCCCTTTAAGGATTAGGAGCCAGTGTGGGATGGAGGGAATGATAGGCTGGGTGTGGGGACACTCCCAGGGCCCGAAGAGTCCCTCCCGCATATGAAGGTTACAGAGTGGTGCCCCCCGTTGGTCCTGAGGTGCACAGCCTGACTCAGGGAGCACTTGCTTCCACGAGGTGCTTTCACCTCTGAGAGACATGTTCTGCAGGTGGACCTCGGCCTCTTCACATCTGCTGTCCCCAAATTCCAGGTCCATCATCACCCAGAGAGGTGAACATATTCTACCCCAGCCTAAATCCTCCCTGCGGGTGGAGGGAAATTTTTCTTGATAAGACATGGATTCTACTATGTTGAGTCATTTGAGAAAATATCAGCTATAATTATAAATGAGATATTTGGGGTAATTTTCCTTTGCATTAACGTCCTCTGATTTGCTAGAATGAAAACATTGATTTAGGTGGCATTCTCTCTCTGTCTCCCTCCGGCAAGGACAGGACTGTGTAACCAGGACCAGAAGCAGAGCTAGAAGGTGGCAGAATTAACAGGACGACCCACCAGCTGCACCCTGATGGCACCAGGAAAAGGCAGTGCCAGTGCCTCAGCCACGTATCCGCTCAGGGTCCCCAGGAGCAAACTCCTTCTGCAGTGAGTGAGCATGTGACAGAAGGATCCAGGCCATGGTGGGGAAGCCCCAGAGCCCTGCTAGCTGAGGCCTAATCGTTGACATCGAGACTGTCCCTGCCTAGGTGTCTCCTACCCTATGCCCAGGGACAACCATAGGGCATGTTTTCTTCAAGGAAATTATTCTCGTTGTGTGACTGACCACCTACCTGGACCTGTGACTCAGGCCTGGACAATGACTACATGAGGGGAGGAGGGCGAGACATGAGGCAAGTGTGTGAGTCAGAGCTGAGTGGTCATGTGGCTCCTGGAGACCAGGTGCAGGACTGTCACACTTCCCTGAGGACACTGCCTTCCCAAGTGTGCAAGGGCCAGTAGAGTCTTTTCCCAGCATACCTGGCCCAGATCCCTGACTCTCAGGCCCAGTCCACCAGCTCCCCCTGCTGGTCTGAGGAGGCACAACCTCCAGCTCATCTCCCTCCCCCAGCTCTCCTGGGAGGGCTCTGCTGTTTGCACTGGGGTCTTTCTGATGTCACCACCCAGGGCAGTGGAATGCGCAGGTCCCCTCTATGACTGTGGGCTGAGTCATTAATTTTGTCAGGTCACTAAGGACCTTCATGGAGCTACATGAAATGCTGTGTTCCCAGATGGTAAAGGATTACGAAATAGTTGAGTTTCCTTCTGTCAGGCCCCTGGGTCTGTGGCTGGTATGTGACCACGCTGAGTCACTTTTGGGGTTTAAAGTTCCTCAGGGAGCCCCGTTAGTTCATAGCTGGTCACAGTTCTATTTGGGTGACTCTTTCAGGTTGAAACACTGGTGTTGTTTTTGCTGTTGTCCTGGTCACTGTGAGGGTTTCCTGCTGGGTCCCAGCCCCAGGGCCAGGCCTTGGCTTTCTCTTCCTGCCTTTGCCTGAGAACGCAGCCCTGGGAGGGGCTCCCGCCTTGTGTTTGTGTTTCCTCCTGCCGGTTCTCACTTTCCCTTCACTGTGATGCTGACAATACTTTCTCCTGACTCTGGAGGTATTTAATATATGTTTGTCTAGATTTATAATTATTTTTCAGTGAAAGAATTAATATCAAAAGAATATTATTATAAATGGCATCCACCCCTTTTTGGAGGTCCTTTCTCCAGGATGGAATTTAGAAACCCGTTTCATATTCTCCAGTCTCCATCAGCCCTGATCTAGTTACTTCCGAAATTATTTTGTATTGATTTCTGGTGCACAGCAGGGTGGTTAGACAAACGGATCCTTTACAAAGTGTTTCCTGTGATGTTCCCAGTCCCCACAAGGCCCCGCCCACTGGGGCAGCATCAGTGACCACACCCCCCACGCTGTGCTTCAATCTCCGCGACCCTCTGTTCTTAGGGTGCCTCAGGGGTGGGGTACCCATACATGTCCCTTTCCTCCCTGAACCCCAGGCTGCTCTGCTCCCTCTTGGGGACACCTTGCTTTTGGTTTAACAGAGACACAGGTGAGTGAGGGAGTGAGGGAGTGAGTGAGGAGCAGGATGCACCACACTGATTTCTTCAAACTGGATGAGGGCATTTCAGGATAGTGTCTCAGGGTCTGGAGGGAGTGTGGCCTCCTGAAGCCGTGTGACCAGCAAAGAGCCCAGCCCCTGGGAACCCTGCCCTGGGAGGAGGCAGTGGGGTGACAGGGGATGTGGATGAGGAGGTGTGGAGGCGGATAAGAGGGGCTGATGCCTTTCCTTGCACAGATGCAGAATCCTGTGTTTGTTCTGCTCTCGAGTTTTGCCATTGGCCCTTATTTCCCTGTCTCCAGAGCCAGGGCTGCCACAAGGGTCCTGACCCACAATGACATCGAGAATCAGTCCTGAGTCCTCTGCCTGCCCTGTCTGGTGGCTGCTCATGCTGCCCCCTCCTCCCTGTAGTGTGAGAAGTAGCTCTGTGCTTTCAGTGGGGACAAGCAGCCCCTGCAGTGGGTACGTGCACCCCAAAGGCCTCCATGTGCCTGAGCACACATGGCTCTGAGCCTCAGCACCGTAACTGAGTAGCAGGTAGCCAGCTGCTCTCCTTGTGAAAAAGTGACAGTTGAGGTGAATCCCAGTGAGTGACAATGATGGGCAGCCATGTTTCAGTGATTCCCTGTGCTGTCCCACGGGGTGCATGTTCCTGTGATACCTGTGAAGGGAGCTGTCCACCTTTTCGTGTCTCGGGGCCACACTGGAAGCAGAGTAGTCTAGGACCTCACATAAATACACAAACACTAACGACAACTGATCAGCAAAAAGGGTCCGTGCATAATTTTTTTGATATCAACCAGAGCCGATAAGAAAAACTGTCCTCACATTGTAATCATATTATGCAGCAGCTCTTTCAATAATTTTCTAAAATCATCTAGCAATGGTAACTGAAGCCACGCATGTGTACGATGCGAGAGTGAACATGTGTTGATTTTACGTGACATTGAGACACAACATCACCAAGAAATTTCCTAATGTTCTAAGTTAATTTGTGATTTTTTATTGGGCCTCATTCATAGCAAATCTGGGGTGGATTCGGCCCTTGGGCCAAGGTTTGGACCCTCCTAGTCTGTATATTTAATGACCTTTGCCTGTGGGTGCTTATCAGCTCTTCCTAGCAGGCTGGGATTCTGAGTATTAAATTTGTTTTCTTACACATCCAGTTGAGGTGAAAACAACCTGAACAAGTTTACTCTCAGCCATTTGGAGCCCGACTGCATTGCACACCCTGCCACCTGTGCTCCCCACCCACTCACCACTGACAAGACCAGACCTGCTGCCACCACTGTCCTCACAGGACTGTGGCCCTTGCTGGTCTCTGACCCAGGGTCACCCACTGAGCTGCTGAGTGACATCTCCAGAGCACTCATTCTCCTCTCCGTCCCACTTCCCAGGAAGTCCCTGGACTCTCCACACCTGGGTGACAGTGTCTGGAAGAGCTCTTGAACTGAGGGTTTGTCTGTCACACACCCTGTCCAAGTACAGCCCAAACAAGCTCCCGCTGGGCCTTGGCCAGGGTGTGCTCACACCTTCTCATTGTCCCCTGACAGCCTCTGTCTCAGCCCCCATGCAGGGCAGCCCACACTCAAGGCAGGGGTCACACAAGGGCATGAGCAGCAGGAGGCAGGGTGCAGGCTGTCTGGGTGCTTGTGTGCCTTCTGACATCCAGAGGTTCACACCTCTCACTCGCCAGACACACCCTCTAGAGCTGCTGCTCAGCTTCAGCTTTGCACACACAGGAAGGGGCAGAGCTGTGGCTGAACCAGGAGTTTATGTCTCACATCCCCCCTGCATGTGTCACTGTGGTGATGGCCGCTGTACCACAGAGCACAGTAGTACTCAGCTTCATCCTCGAGCTGGGCTCCTGACAGGGTCAGGGCAGCTTTGC
>PVIA01014561.1:0-26521 GCA_004024845.1 Tonatia bakeri
CTTCAAAAATTTATATGGAACCATAAACGACCCCGAATATCTACTGCAATATTGAAAAAGAAGAGTAAAGTAGGAGGGATCACAATACCTGACACTAAACTATACTACAAGGCCACGGTAATCAAAACAGCCTGGTACTGGCATAAGAACAGGCACATGGACCAATGGAACAGAACAGAGAGCCCAGAAATAAGCCCAAATCTCTACAGTCAATTGATATTTGATAAAGGAGGCAGAGTCATAAAATGGAGTAAGAATAGCCTTTTCAACAAATGCTGCTGGGCGAACTGGACAGCAACATGCAAAGAAATGAAACTAGAACACCAACTTACAACTTATACAAAAATAAACTCAAGATGGATAAAAGACTTAAATATAAACCATTACACCATTAAAGTACTAGAGGAGAACATAGGTGGGAAAATCTCAGATATATCAGATATAAACTTTTTTACAGACATGTCCCCTAGAGCAAGAGACATAAAGGAAAGAATAAAAAAATGGGACCTCATCAAAATAAAAAGCTTCTGCACTGCTAAAGAAAACAGTATCAAAATAAAAAGAGAATCAACTGTATGGGAAAACATATTTGCCAATGATTCCTCAGACAAGGGCTTAATCTCCAAAATATATAAAGAACTTACACGATTATACTCTAAGAAGACAAGCAACCCAATTAAAACATGGGCAAAGGACTTGAACGCACACTTCTCCAAGGAGGACATACAGAAGATCCAAAATCACATGAAACGATGTTCAATATCACTAGCTATCAGAGAGATGCAGATTAAAACCGCAATGAGGTACCACTTCACACTGGTCAGAATGGCCATCATAAGCAAAACAACAAACAACAAGTGTTGGAGAGGTTGTGGAGACAAGGGGACACTAGTGCACTGTTGGTGGGACTGCAGACTGGTACAACCACTGTGGAAAACAGTATATAACTTCCTCAGAAAATTAAACATGGATCTGCCTTTCGACCCAGCAATTCCACTGCTGGGTCTTTATCCTAAGAATCCTAAAACACCAATCCAAAAGAACCTTTGCACCCCAATGTTCATAGTAGCACAATTTGCAATAGCTAAGTGCTGGAAGCAACCTAGATGCCCATCAGTAAATGAATGTATAAAAAAACTATGGTACACTTACACAATGGAATTCTATGCAGCAGAAAGAAAGAAGGAGCTCCTACCCTTTGCAACATCATGGATGCAACTGGAAAGCATTATGCTAAGCAAAATAAGCCAGGCAGTGAAAGATAAATACCATATGATTTCACCTTTAATAGGAACCTAAACAACAAAACAAAGAAACAAGCAAAATATAGTCAAAGACACTGCATTAGCGGACAGGCAGAAAGTGACCAGAGGAGAGAGAAGAGGGAATTTCAGGGGAAAAGGGGAAGTGTTTACAGGAAAAAAGTTAAAAGACACATGTATAAAAGCTAGGGGGAGAGTGGTAATGGGAGGGAAGTTGGGAGGGGGGTGGGTGGGCTTGATTGAAAGTAAAGGGGAGAAAACTGTACCTGAACAATGATTAAAATAATAAAAAATTATTAAATTTAAAAAATTCAATAAAAGTTTAAAATAGTATTTTTAAATATAAAAAAAGAGAAAATTTGGCAACATCCAACAAACTCCAGGGTTTTGCATTTATGATTTGAGTGAGCGTTAATACTTTTTGGAATTTACCCTGAAAGTATACTTCAACAATGCAAAATACATAGGCACATTGTTATTCATTGCTACATTTTTTAAAATTGTAAGTTGTTTGTTAAAATGTCTCTAACTTTTGCTTGCTCTACATATATTCCTTTTTATCCCTATTTTATGGCTTGTCCTATCTTTTGAGTCAGATATTCAACTGCTATTCAATTTTGTAATCCTTCATGGGCAGTTTCTATACTATTGTCTACATAGTAGCACCAAGTATATGTTTGTTGATTTGAAAATTACTAGGGCTAACCAATCATTTGTTAAGAAATTTCATTTTGGAATAAAACTCTCATATAACATAAAAAAAAGGATCCCTACTATTGAGTTAAAGCCACTGAGTAAATAGTTTATTTTCTACTCCTTTGAAATTGAGACAAATTAGCGATTTGGTTATTTGGTGCCCTTATTTCATCCTCACTGGAAATATCTAAGCACATTTTCAAAATTGCACACATAGAACTATTCTTACTATGCTATTTTATGATGATTTTTATTGTATTATATGATTGATTTTTAAAAACAGTATTTATTTTGAACTTATTATATAGTGCTTTGCATTTTTAGGATTTTTGAGCAAATGTTTCCTGAACTAGATTGAATGCTACATGTAAGTCACCTGTTTTTAAATGTGAATTCAAGGCTCTGGCTGGTGTATCTCAGTGGATTGAGCACAGGCTATGAACCAAAGCATCGCAGATTCGATTCCCAGTCAGGGTACATGTCTGGGTTGCAGGCAACGGCCCCCAGCAACCGGACATTGATGTTTCTCTCTCTCTCTCTTTCTCCCTCCCTTCTGTCTCTGAAAATAAATAAATAAAATCCTTAAAAAATGTGAATTCACCCAATGCACTTAACCAAGAAGAAAAAATTCACAACTCCGAAGCTATTACATCCATATCCTCAGTGCCCATTTGCTTTTGCTCTAGTGAAAGTGACCCTTCTGGAATATGAAGCTCTTGTTTTTATATCTTGATAGCACCTCCCACTTTACTACTTTCCCATTTCTTTACCCTTATACTACTACAATGTCTAGAACACATTCCTTATCCAGAATGCTGTGGAACTATGCACATAACAGTTGCACCTTAAAATATAAATGCTATACCTACATTAATGAATTCTAAAAATAATAAAATAAATATGAATAAAAATTAATCATCTAGTTTTTAACAACTGATATACAGAAAAAACATAAAATTATTTATAGATTATTGTATAAATATAAAATATTACTATTTTTAAATTTTTTTAACATGTACCTAACTTGCTTGTGCACTTCTAAGTGAACAACACACGCTCATGTTTAATGCTTTGAATAGTGATTCATATTCCCTAATAGTAGAGCATATTTAGGATCACTTTTAAGCTATTTTTCTCTCATTATATCTTCCAGTGAGACATTCTGTCAAGGGTTACACCATTAATGAAATGAGGTGAGTGACTTTCTTGTTTTTTAAATTATTTTATTGTTCAATCTCAGTTGTTTGCATTTACCCCCTGCCACTCTCCCTGACCTCAGCTATCTTCACATCCCTCCATCCCTTTTTCATTTTGTACATGTGTCCCTTAGAGTTGTTCCTGAAATCCCTTCCCTGCTTTTCCTCCATTATCCCCTCCCACCCCACTCTCGTTACTGTCAAATTGTTCTTAATTTCAATGTTTCTGGTTATATTTTGCTTGCTTGTTTGTTTTGTTGATTAGGTTCCTGTTAAAGGTGAGATCATATTGTATTTGTCCTCACCACCTGGCTTATTTTATTTAGCACAATGCTCTCCAGTTCCATCCATGCTGTCACAAAGGGTAGGAGCTCCTTCTTTATTTCTTCTGTGTAATATTTCATTGTGTAAATATACCATTGTATTTTGATCCATTCATTTACTGATGGGCACTTAGGTGGCTTCCAGCACTTAGTTAATGTAAATTGTGCTGCTATGAACATTGGGGTGCATAGATTCTTTTGAAATGGTGTTTCAGGGTTGTTAGGATATAATCCAAGCAGTGAAATTGCCGATTCAAAACGCAGTTTTGTTTTTAGCTTTCTCAGGAAATTCCATACTGTTTTCCACAGTGGCTGCACCAGTCTGAATTCCCACCAACAATGCACTAGGGTTCCCTTTTCTCCACATCCTCTTCAACACTTGACTGTTGATTTGTTTATGATGGCCATTGTGACTGGTGTGTGAAGTGGTATCTCAGTTTGGTTTTAATTTCAATGTCTCTGATGGCTACTGATGCTGGGCATCTTTTCATACGTTTCTGGATCCTCTGTATGTCCTCCTTGGAAAAGTATCTGTTCAAGTCTTTTGCCCATTTTTTTTTTGTTACTGGGTTGTTTGTCTCCCTGCAGTGGAGGCATGTCAGTTATTTCATTATTTTGGAGATCAAACACTTTTCCGAGGTATCATTGGCAAATACATTTTCCCATGTATTGGTTCCCTTTTCATTTTAATGCTGTCTTCTTTAGCAATGCAGAAGCTTTTTAATTTGATGATGTCCCATTTGTTTATTCTTTCCTTTATGTCCCTTGCTTGAAGGGACATATTGGTGAAAATATTGCTGCATGCAATATCTCAGATTTTCCTGCCTAAGTTTTCCTCTAGGCCTTTTATGGTATCACAGCTTATATTTAAGTCTTTTATCCACCTTGAACTTATTTTTGTGTGTGGTGTAAGTTGGTGACCCAATTTCATTTTTTTTTTTTTGCATGCAGCTGTCCAGATCTCCCAACAACATTTTTTGAAGAGGTTATTTATACTTCATTTTATGCTTCTGCCCCCTTTGTCAAATATTAATTGACTGTAGAGACTTGGGTTTATTTCTGGGCTCTCTATTCTCTTCCATTGGTATGTGTCTGTTCTTATGCCAGTATCAGGCTGTTTTGATTACAGTGGCCTTGCAATACAGTTTGATATCAGATATTGTGATCCCTTATGCTTTGTTCTTCTCTCTCAAAATTGCTGCAGCTATCTGGGGTTCTTTATGGTTCCATATAAATTTTTGAAATGTTTTTTTTCTATATCTGTGAAATATGTCATTGGTACTTTGTCAGGGATTGCATTAAATCTATAAATTGCTTTGGGTAGTATGGACATTTAAATGATATTAATTCATTCAATCCATGAGAATGGTATATGCTTCTATGTATTTGTGTCTTCCTCAACTTCTTTCATCAATGTTGTGTAGTTTTCTGAGTAAAGGTCTTTTATCTCCTTAGTTGGGTTTATTCCTAGGTACTTAATGTTTCTTATTGTTATATCAAATGGGATTTCTTTTCCTGATTTCTGTTTCTTATATTTCAGTGTTGGTGTACAAAAATGCCTTTAATTTCTGAATGTTGACTTTGTATCACACTGTTTTTCCAAAATCAATTATTGCGTTGAATAGATTTTTTGTGGTGTCTATAGGATTTTCTATGTATATTATCATGTCATCCACAAACAATGATAGTTTTGTTTCCTCCTTTCCAACTTGGATGCTTTTTATTTCTTTTTCTTGTCTGATTGCTGTGGCTGGAACTTCCAATACTATGTTGACTAGGAGTAGTGAAAGCTGATATCCTTGTCTTGTTTCTGATCTTAGCAGGAAAGTCTAAGATTTTTCCCATTGAGTATGATCATGGCTGTAGGTCTCTGGTATATAGCCTTTATTATTTTGAGAAATTATCACTCTATTCCTACTTTGTTCAGTGTTTGTATCAAAAATGGGTGCTGTACCTTATTAAATGCTTTTTCTGAATCTATGGATATCACCATGTGATTTTTGTTTTTCATTTTGTTTATGTTATATATTATGTTTATTGATTTGTGAATATTATACCATCCTTGCATCCCTGGGATGAATCCCATTTGATCATGGTATATGATCCTTTTAATATATTTGCTTGATGCAATTTGCCAATATTTTGTTAAGGATTTTATTTTCTATGTTCATCAGCAATGTTGGCATGAAGTTTACTTTCTTTCTGGTTTCTTTATCTGGTTTTGGGACTAGGATGATGCTGGCTTCATAAAAAGATTTTAGGAGTCTTCCATCTTCTTGGATTTTGTTTTTGAATAATCTGTGATGGATAGGGGATAGCTCATCCTTAAAGACTTTTTAAAATTCTCTTGTGAAACCATCCAGTCCAGAGCTTTTGAATGTCAGGAATTTTATGATTACTGCTTCAATTTTTTCAGCTGTATTGGTCTGTTCAGGCTTTATGCTTCTTCATTCAGTTTTAGAAGATTATGTTTTTCTAGAAAATTTCCATTTCACCTAGGTGTTCAAATTTCTTGGCATATAGTTCTTCATATTAATTTCTTACAATCCTTTGTATTTCTGTGGTATCAGTTATAATCCCTCACCTTTCATTTCTGATTATGGTTATTTGTGTCCTCTCTCTTTTTTTCTTGATGGGTCTGCTTAAAGGTTTGTCAATTTGTTTATCTGTTCAACAAACCATAGCCTGGATTTATTGATCCTTAGAATTGTGCTTTTAATCTCTGTGTCACTTAATTCTGCTTGGATCTTGGTTATTTCCTTCCTTCTACTTATTCTGGGTTGTCTTTCTTCTTCCTCCAGTTCTTGTAGGTCTAGGATTAGGTCATATATTTGAAATGTTTCTGCCTCTTTTAGGTAGGCCTCTATCTCTATGAACTTCCATCTAAGGACTGCCTTTGCTGTGTCCCATAAGTTTTGCATTGTTGTTAGTTCATTTTTATTTTTTCCAGAAACTTTTTGATTTCTTCCTTATCTCATTCTTGACCCATTCATTGTTTAATAACATGTTATTCAGTCTCCAATTATTTGATTGCTTTTTAAATTTTCTTCCTTGAGGGAAGTTTCTAGTTTCAAGTGATTGTGGTCCAACAATGTATTTGGCATGATTTCAATTTTCTTTAATTTGTTGAGGCTTGTTTTGTGTCGTATCATGTGATCTATCTTTATAAATGTTTCATGTGCATTTGAAAAGCATGTGTATTTTGCTTTCTTGGGATGAAATCCTCTCTCTCTCTCTCTTAACTGATATATATATATATATATCAGTTAAGTCTATTTGCTGAAGGATATTGTTCAATGTCACAATACCCTTGTTGATATTTTGTTTGGAAGATCTCTTCACTTTTCACAGTCGGATATTAAAATCTCCTACCATAATGGTGTTACTACTGATATCTTTCTTGAAGTCCTCCAAGATTTTTCTTACGTATTTGGGTGCTCCTATGCTGGGTGCATATATATTTACAATGTTTATTTCTTCTTTTTTAATTTTAATTTTTATTTTAATCATTGTTCAACTACAGTTTTCTCCCCTTTACTCCCAATCCAGCCCTCCCACCCCTCCCTTCCAACTTCCCTCCCATTACCACCCTCCCCCTAGTTTTTGTCCTTCTTGATGGATTTTTCCCTTGAGTATTATGAAGTGACCTTCTGGGCCTCTTTTTATGGCACTTTTTTTGAATTCTATTTTGTCTGGTATGAGTATTGCTACCCCAGCTTTTTTTTTTTCTTGTCCATTTGCTTGGAATATTTGTTTCCAACCCTTCACTTTCACTCTGTGTAAGTCTTTTGTTCTGAGGTGGGTCTCTTGTAAACAGCATATGTGTGGGTCATGATTTCTTATCTATTCAGCTATTCTATGTCTTTTGATTGGAGCATTTAACCCATTTACATTTAAGGTTATTATTAATAGGTACTTATTCATTGCCATTTTTTCATACCTGTGTTCCCCTCTCTCACGCTTTTTTCTTTCTTTCTTTTCTTAAAGCAGACCCCTTTTCATCTCTTGCAGATCTGTTTTGGAGGAGGTATATTCTTTGAGGCTTCTTCTGCCTGGGGAACTCTTTCTTTGGCTTTCCATCTTAATTGAGAGCCTTGATGGATAATGCAGTCTTGGTTGTAGGCCTTCGTTTTTCATCACTTGGAATATTCCTTGCTGTTCCCTTCTGGCTTGAAGCGTTTCCATTGAGAAGTCAGCTGCTAGTCTTACCAGGGCTCCCTTCTTTGTTATTTCTTGTTTCTCTCTTGTTGACTCTAAGATTCTCTCTTTGTCTTGGAATTTTGCCATTCAAATTATGATGTGTCTTAAAGTGAGCCTCTTTGAGTTCCTCTTGATTGGGACTCTCTGTGTTTCCTGGATTTGTGTGACTTTTTCTCTCATCAAATTAGGGAAGTTTTCCCTCATTACGTTTTCAAACAGGTTTTCTAAGTCCCTTGTGCTTCTTCTTCTCCTTCTGGTACCCTTACTATATGGATATTATTATGTTTCATGTTGTCCTGAATTTCCCTTAACCCCTCTTCATTCTTTCTGAGTTTCTTTTCCTTTTCTTGCTCTTTCTGGGTGTTTTTGTCTACCTTGTCCTCCAGCTTCCTGATTTGATCTCTGCTTCATCTAGCCTGCTTTTGATTCCTTCTAGTGTGTTCTTCAGTTCAGAAATTGTATTCTTCATTTGTTATTTGCCCTTGTTGATAGTTTCTATTTCCTTTTTCATGTTGATATAGTTTGCAGTGAGTTCATTGTAGTTTCCCTACAGTTTTTGGTAATTCTCTCTGTGCTCATTGAGCTTCCTGATAACTGTTGCTTTGAACTCAGTATCTGATAGTTGACTTGCTTCTATTTCATTTAGCATTCTTTCTAAGACTTCCTCCTTTCCTTTCATTTGGGGTTTGTTTCTTTGTCTTCCCATTGTTTGTGAGATTCTTCTTGTTAGCCTCTGCTTCTTAAAGTGATTTGTTCTGACCCCTGGTTTTATGGTGTGAACTTTTATAGTAGATGACCTGTGAGATTCAGTGGTGCAGTCTCCTTGATCTGAACTTGCTGCTCTTGGGCTGTCATTTATGTTGGTTCTCTGGATGTCTTTGGTGTTTGATTTTTGTTGGGTCTTTCTTTGGTGGGTCCTTCCCTCCAGCTGGTTACTAAGGGTCACTCTGCCCCATGTCTGGTATGCTGTTGTGTGAATGCAGACAGGTTGTGTTGAAGCTGGTTCTCTCTGACCAAGGTGTTGTGGTTTCTCTCTTGCTGTTATTCAGTTGTTTGTTCTTGGTAATTTCTTAACCATTTAGTTGTGATTCTAGATTGGTCCTGGATGGAGGTTAGTGTGGCTTCCACTCACTCCTTCACCATCTTTTTTTTAAAATATTTTATTTATTTATTTTTAGAGAGAGAGGAATGGAAGGAGAAAGGAAGGGAGAAAAACATCAATGTGTGGTTGCCCCTCATGCATCTCCTACTGGGGGCATGACCTGCAACCTGGGCATGTGCCCTGAGTGAGAACACACTGATAACTCTTTGCTTCACAGTTCCACATTCAATCCACTGAGCCACACCAGCCAGGGCACCTTCTTTCATTATTATCTGTTGGTGGTTCCTTTGTTGGTGTGTTATCTCTTCCAGGAGGTATACTGGTATTCACAGCTCCCATGTACTCTTTTATTTGATCAGTTGGAGAGGGAAGGTAAAATGGATTAAGACAGAGGGACTGTATTATATGGGATTTAAAGTACCAACCTATAGAGAAGAGATGGGAGATCATTTGGATATATATAGTATTAACCATGATATTTCACCCAATTAGCCACTTTTTAGAAAGGGTGGAAAAAAAGATAAGACTCTTGTTAGAGGGGGCAGGAAGGACTGTGAGTTGGATCCAGAAAACAGTGAGCTTCTGGGAGGTCAAGTTATGAGATATAGTAAGAGTAAAGGATAGAAAATAAGTGTAGTGTGCAAGAGTAAAAATAGTGTTAACCACAACAGTAATAAATTTCCAGAAGACAGTGAAATGGGCTAAGATCCAGGTGCTGTATAGTGTTTACAATTGTATGGAAAATAATTATGTAGAATAATATTGAAACAATAATCATATGACAGAATTTATGTGATCTGGATAACCAGAATATGAAGTACATGACCTACAGCAGCAGCTCTCTGGTCTTTTTTTTCAGAAAAGATCCTTTTTGGAATACAAGTGAAGTTAAAGAAGGATTATTAAAAATACACTATGATAGAGACAACAAGGAAAACCAGTCAAACAATGTAATTAAATAGGACCAAAAAAAAAAAACTAAAAATAAGAAAAACAAAAAAATACTAATAAAATAAAAGACAATTAAAAATAATAATACAAATAAACAATAACTTGCAAGTTCTCTGGAATAGCAAAGTACAATTTGTCTCAGTTTCTCATTTATTGTGATGATCCCTCTTTTGGTCTGACTCTGCTCCTTTTATAGCTCCAGGTCTTATTGTCTCACTTGTGGGGGAAGGGAAGCAAAGGAAGAATGGGAAGAAAGGGAAAAGTGGGAAGAAAGGGAGGAAAGAAGGAAGGAAGGAAGGAAGGAAGGAAGGAAGGAAGGAAGGAAGGAAGGAAGGAAGGAAGGAAGGGAGGGAGGAAGGAAGGAAGGAAGGAAGGGAGGAAGGAGAAAGAAGAAAGGAAGAAAGAAAGAAAGAAAGAAAGAAAGAAAGAAAGAAAGAAAGAAAGAAAGAAAGAAAGAAAGAAAGAAAGATGCCTCCTGTTGGCTTTAAACAGGCCAAGCGAGTTCTGCTGGTCTTCCTGGCTGCAGCAGGCTGAGGGGGGTTGGGTTTCACTTTTCTCTCTTCCTGTGATTTTGCAGGGATGGGGGCCAGGTCTGGGAGGCACTCTTAACAGTTGCCCAGCCTCCAGCCCAGTTCTTCCATTTGCTGCCAGGACCCAGTGCCCTCCTGCACCAGGCCTAGGCCTTCAGTCTACCCATATTACTGTCATTGAGGTGCACCAAATGAGGGCAAACTCACACACCACCTACTGACTCTTTGTTGTCATAGGTGCTAGGAGCTCTCAAAGTCTCTTCAGGGTAGTTCAGACACCCACTGACTTAAGTCTTTCTGATGACTGCTAATTCCCTGAGCCCTGCTGCTCTCCTTTGTGAGGGGTGCCTTCTCCTTCCTCTTAGGGAGCCAGTCTGGCCCTGCAGGGTGGGAGCACAGCAGTGCTAATATAAAATATTTTCCAAGGTGCTGCATAAAATAGGAAAATATACCCTAGAGGGAAAAAAATGTTCCTGAACTAACTAGAGTCCTAAAGGTTAAATAAATATTATATACATATGATTGATTCTATATGCACATATATATGTATATAATTTAATTACATATATAATGTTATACACAATGTTATATATAATGTTATACATATACATATATATAACAGTTGTTCCAAATTTAACATATAATACATATTCCAATTATACATATAATAGTACAGTTGTTCCAAATTTGCCCCTTTTGCCCCTTTCCACTCACTACCCCCCAGTCCCACCAGCAATCCCCTCACACTTAGTGTATGCCCATGGGTCATGTATATAAGTTCTTTGGCTACTCCATTTCCCATACTGTTCTTAACATCCCCCTGTTTATTCTGAACCTACCAATTTGTACTTCTTAATCCCTGCACCTTTCCCCCCATTCTCCCCCTCCCCACTTATAACCCTCCAAATGATCTCCATACTTATGATTCTGTTTCTGTTCTGCTTATTTGCTTACTCTGTACTTTAGATTCAATTGTTGATAGTTGTGAATTTATTGCCATTTTAATGTTCATAGTTTTGATATTTTTCTTAAATAAGTCCCTTTAACATTTCTATAATAGGGCCTTAATAGTGATGAACTCCTTTAACTTTACCTTATCTGGGAAGCACTCTATCTGCCCTTCCATTCTAAATGATAGCTTTGCTGGGTAGAGTAATTTAGGTTGTAGATCCTTGCTTTTCATCACTTTGAGTACTTCTTGCCAGTCCATTCTAGTCTGCAAAGTTTCTTTTAAGAAATCAGCTGACAGTCTTATGGGAACTCTTTTGTAAGTAACTCTCTACTGTTCTCTTGCTGCTTTTAAGATTCTCTATCTTTAACCTTTAGTATTATAATTATGATGTGTCATGGTGTGCTCCTCTTTGGGTCCAACTTGTTTGGGACTCTGTGCTTCCTGGAGTTGTATTTCTATTTTCTTTGCCAAATTAGGGACATTTTCTTTCATTATTTTTCCAAATAAGTTTGCAATTTCTTGCTTTCTCTTCTCCTTCTGGCAACTCTATGATTCGAATGTTGGTACATTTGAAGTTGTCCCAGAGGCTCCTTAGCCTATCTTTTTTTTAATTCTTTTTTTTTCTTCTTGATGTTCTGATTGAATTTTTTCTTCCTTATGTTCCAAATCATTGATTTGATTCTCAGCTTCATCTACTCCACCGTTGATTCCCTAAATTTTTCTTTATTTCACTTAGCAGGACTTTCCTTTCTGCCTGGGTCTTTTTTATGTTGTTGATGCACCCAATGAATTCCTTGAGCATCCAAAAAGCTGGATTTTGAACTTTGCATATGATAGGTTGCTTATCTCCATTTTGTTTAGTTCATGTTCTGGAGTTTTGTTCTGTTCTTTCATTTGGGCCATATTTCTTTGTCTCCTCATTTTGGCAGTCTCCTTGTGTTTGTTTCTATGTATTCAATAGAGCTATTTTGAATCCCTGTCCTAGCAGCATGGCTTATTATAGAAATGCACACCCATAAATTGATTGGAGTAGAACCTTAGGTAATTGCCAGAGTAGGGCATCCCATGTGAATCAGGTTGATGAAGTCTCAGATATTGTGTCTCTGCTCTGTGGCTCTGTGTCAGGGAGGGCTCAGAAAAGGACAATGGCTGCTGTCTGGCTCTGGGGTTTTGTCTAGGAGGAAGCTGTCCCCCAGCACTTGCCCTGATGCCTGACATTTCCATTTCCTTCCATATGCCCTGGTGACCTTCAAGCTGCTGCCCTGGTGTAGAACCAAGAGGGAGTGAGTCTGCATAAGTCCTAAGTCCATTTTTGGCCCTTTAAGAAGATACACCTGAGAATTCTGCAGTTTCTTCCTCCATCCCAACCCACACCGGGTTTTACAACCAGAAGTTATGGGGATTTATGGTCCTGTCATTGGAACCCTGGGATGGGTAGTCTGGAGTGGGTCTGGGATCCTTCACTACTGATATATTTCTTCCAATTTTTATACATCACATGTGGTTGTGGAACTGCCCATTCCAAGTCTCCACATCTGTGTGTCTCTGCATCTCTGCTCTTCCTACTTGTCTAGATGAATGTGACTCATTAATTCCTTGGTTGTCAGACTTTCATACAGCTCAATTTTCCAATATTCTGGGTGATAATTGCTTTATATTTTAGTTGTAATTTTTGCTATAGTTGTATGAGGAGGTGAGCTGTGTTTAACTATGCCTCCATCTTGACAGGAAGTCCTAAAGACTAACCCTCTAAATTTTATTGAGTAAACACACTTGTTCAGTTAGACTGTCAACATGTTGAGAATAACAGAGGAAGGAGCAGCTTAAATTTATAGGGAACACGGGTCTCTAGAGCTCAGTATGAACCCCTAGGCAATATATCATCTAGGCCTTTTAGAAGTAGAACAATCTGCTCTGCATTCTGAGGGATGTTCTTTCTAAAAACCGAAAGGTAGAAAATGTTACTTCAGGAGTGGTTGATGTGCCAGACAGGCTATTTCTATAATTAAGGAGTAAAGGGAAGGATCTGGGATTTATGGTGAAAAAGAAAAGATAGTAAATAATTAATAGCTACTATCAGTAGAGAAGTAGAGGTTGAGTCAGTTGAAATATACCACCATCAAACACCCAAACCATACAGTGCATTAGTCACAAGAATCCCAGTTGTCTGAAGGCTTCCCTTTAAATCCTGGAACTATAGGCTAATGGCTTCAGTACACTGGAAGGCCAACACTATACCATTGCATTTAGTCTTCAGAGGGAGCATGACTCAACCTTAACAATTACTTCAGACATCTATCTCCAGCCTCATTTTCTGACATTCACACTCCCCCGCTCTCCAGATATCTGCAAATACTTGTGATTTCACAAAAAAAATCTTCTGTGTCTTTGTACACATTGTTTTTCCACCTGCCTGAAATGCTCTTTTTTCTTTATATGTGCAACAAATTTCCTCCAAGTCTTTGCTCAAATATCACCTCTTCCATGATGCTTTATATGTGCCCTAAAAGTATAGTGAGTTCCCTGCATCACAAAAATCTCAAAGCCCTTTGGAAAAATACTTTAGTTTTCATCACTGTTGAAATAATCTTCTAGCTCCAAGATGAAGCTACTCCTGTCTGGAAGACTATGTCAACAAACTGAAACTTAAATAACCCATATCCCCATAAAGCTCCAGTTGACCAGAAGCATAGTATATCCAGTTGGCCAATCCCCAAACACCAAGTCAACTCTGGGCCTTCTCATCCCAAACATGGTTGACTATGTGGCCACTGCCAATCAGATCTTTTTAATTTTTCTCTTCTTTGTTGTTTATCCTTTATCCTATAAAAGTGTCCTGCCTTCTGTACCATTTTGCAGTTCTTCCAATGGAGACTGTTCACTTCATGAAGTGTTATATAAAGTTTGTTTATTTGTATCACCTAAATTGTTTTCTTTAATCATTTTAACAGCACATAATATTATCAGTCTGTTTATGTGCCTGTCTTCTGCACTGAACTGTGAGAAACTTGAGAAAAGGGTCTCATTATCACTGTAATCCCATCCCTCATATGGCAGTTGGACAGTCAATGAAGGCTTCTTAATTTAATACATATTTCTGCAAGATAGGCAGAACAGGAATTTCCATCCCATTTTCCAGAAAAATAAACTGAGGCACAGAGAGGAGAAATGCCTTATACTGCTAATCTGTGTTAGATTTGGAACACACAGCCAGAGCTCCTGATTTTTATAGTACAGTCCATTTCACTACAACATATGCCTCCACTCTATATAGGAGTAGCATCTAAGATAACTTTGTTCTTTGGAACTAGAGGGAATCTTCCACGATCTGTAAATTTCCTTTGTGTTAGAATGAGCTTTTTAACACAATCTGCTTGGAAATCAGCTTCTTGCCTTTGAGAACAAAGGAAATTCTTGTTATTTATAGTCCCCAATTCCATTTTGGAGCTGGCAAAAATGAAAAAAATGTGAGATATCTGTTGGGAGTATTTTTCCTTCCCTCCCTCCAGTTTAAACACCAGTTCCCCTGGGATGCCCTGCCATATCTGAGCACATGCCTCCAAGTTGTAATAAAACCTGTAATTTTTAGCTCACAGCACTTCATTGTTAACTATTTGTGAAAATTCTATTACACCTTATGGGGAATTATGTGTCTTATCTTTCCTGCAAGATGTGAGCTCTTGGAGGGTAGGAGTCATCATCATGTGGAGTACACAGAGTAATTTGTGATTGACAGAAGACTTTTACTATTATTTGCTTCTCATCTCCTTGCAAGCTTTCTCAGAGTTTGAAATGAGCCACTCTATCTTCTATGATCTTCTGTTCATTAGAGTGAGGTTCACCAACTGTGGTTCTGTGAGTCTGTTCCTAGCTTAATGAATAAGGAACTACAGGTAGAATCTCCTAAAGGCATTACACAAAAGAACCATGTGAAACAAAGCAATGAATGCTTAGTTATTTTGATTGTATTAAATACTACACTACTAACAGTGTGACCCAAATTCTTTCCCTGGGTTCTGACATTTCCAGAGGTAGTCTCTGTAGTGAAGACTCAAGTGTAAGCTATTTGCATGTAAAGTAGGAAGAGAGGAGTTTTACTGTTAGCATTTGGGGTGGGGGAGTCCTGGCATCATGTACAATTTATCTTTCAAAACATTTATCTTTGGAATATTCCTGGTATATTAGCAAAACTGACTCAATCATACAATCAAAGAACAAAGGAAGGCATGAAGGTCTGAATATGACAACAAGCCTCTTAATTGGTTCAAAACCACTTTATTTTTGATGATGCAAATAAATGAGTACTTATTTTCTTTAATTTTCAATTAAATGTGAGACACTATTGCTGTGTAGCCTAACACAAAGAAGACACTTTGTTGATTGTATTCCATTTTACAAAATCCCATTGTTTCAAAGGTCTGAATTCCACACCGGAATTTACAACTGCAGCTTGTCATGTCCATCTCAGACTTGTTATGCTTAAAATATCCCCCACATTCTTTTCTTAGGGGAAGTGGTGGGATGTAGGGGGGATGGGATTTGCTTTAACATAAGAGTGACTTGGGTATCAGTACAAACCTTGCTACTTATTAGTGGTATGATTTTGGCTCTATTGAAACTTCAGTTTAGTAATTATACATGGACATTAACACAAACACTGCCACAAAGTGGACATGTTCTAGGACATATGTAAATTGACATGGCATGTTTTATTTACTCCCCACAACTGCCTTGTGAGGCATGTATTGTTAAGATTCACTCCACTTTACAGAGGAAGGTCCAGGAGTAATGTTACCACAGAACCTACATTCTTAATCTGTCATGTTTGAACTATAGCATGAATAATCTGATCATGTTGTTCACTTTTTTCTTTATTTTTATTGTTGACACTATGACAGATGTCCCTATTCCACTCCCCATCCTCTGCCCACCTCCACCCAGCCCCCTCCCCCTTATACTCTGGTTATCGACACACTGCTGTCTGTGCCTATGAGTTATGCATATATGTTCTTTGGCCAATCCTTTCATCTTCTTTCATCCAGGAACTGCATTCTGACCCAGGGAATATATCCTAAGAATCCTAAAACATCAATACAAAAGAATATGCACCCCTATGTTAATAGCAGCAGTATTTACAATAGCAAAGATCTAGAATTAGCCCAAGTGCCCACCAGTAGATGAGTGGGTTAAAAAGCTGTCGCTCATCTATAGATTCAATGTAAATACTATCCAAGATTCTGATGACATGCTTATTTTTTGATTATCAATTATTTTTATTGTTATTCTATTACATATGTCCCAACTTTTTCCTCCTTTGCCCTCCTCCACCCATCCCATCCCCACTCCCACAGTCAAATCCCACAGTATTGTCCATATCCATCATTCATAGATGTTCTTTGTCTAGTCCCTTCCCTTCTTTCCATTATTATTCTCCTCCCCTCTCCCCTCTGGTCACTGTCAGTCTGTTCCATGTTTACATACCTGTGGTTCTATTTTGATAATTACTTTGTTCATTATATTCTTCTTATAGGTCAGATCATATTGTATTTGTCTTTCACCAACAATAAACAACAAGTGCTGGTGAGGATGTAGAGAAAAAAAACTCTAGTGCACTTTTGGTGGAAACACAGACTGGTGCAGTCACTGTCGAAAACAGTATTGAGTTTCCTCAAAAAACTAAAAAATGGAACTGCCTTTTGACCCAGTGATTCTTCTGCTATAAATATACACTAAGCATCCCAAATCACCAATTCAAAAGAACTTATGTGCCCCTATGTTCATAGAAGCACAATTTTCAATAGCCAAGTGTTGGAAGCAACCTAACTATCCATCACTAAATGAGTGGATCAAAAACTGTGGTACATATACATAATGGAATACTACATGACAGAAAGAAAGAACTCACTCTTATCTTTTGCAATAGCATGCATGGAAGGGGAGAATATTATGCTAAGTGAAATAAAACAATGCCATATTTCACAGAACTAGAACAAATATTTCAAAATTTATATGGAACCATAAAAGGCCCCACATAGTAACAACAATCCTGAGAAAGAGGAACAAAGTTGCAAACTATCTAATATCAAACTATACTATAAGGCCATAGTAATCAAGTCAGCATGGTATTGGCATAAAAACAACACATAGATCAATGGAACAGAATAGAGAGCCCAGAAATTAACCTATAACTTTATAGTCAATTAATATTTGACAGAGGAAACAAGCACATACAGTGGGGTAAAGATAGTCTATTCAATAAATGGTGTTGGGAAAATTGGACAGATACAAGCAGAAAAATGAATCTAGACCACCTTCTTACACCACACACAAGAACAAATTCAAAATGGAATAAAGACTTAAATGATAGAGACAAAACCATAAAAATTCTAGTAGAAAACATAGGCAGCAAAATCACAGACAGTGCTCACAACAATTCTTTTTGGATATATCTCCCCAGATGAGGGAACCAAAAGAAAAAAATAAACAAATGGGACACATAAAACTAAAAAATTTTTGCACAGCAAAGGAAATCATCAACAAAATGAAAAGACAGCCCACAGAATGGAAGAACATATTCACCAATACATCTGATAAGGGATTAATATCCAAAATTTATAAAGTACACTACTCAACACCAAAAAACTAAACAACCCAATTAAAAATGGTCATAGGGCCTGAATAGACACTTCTCCAAGGAGGACATGCAGAGAGGCAATAGACATATGAAAAGATGCTCAATGCCACTAATTATCAGAGAAATGCAAATTAAAACCACAATGAGATACTACCTCACACCTGTCAGAATGGCCATTATCAATAAATCAACAAAAAGCAAGTGCTGGCCAGGATGTGGAGAAAGGGGAACACTTTTATGCTGTTGGTGGGAATGCAAATTGGTGCAGCCACTGTGGTAAGCAGTATGGAGAAAAATGTAAAATGGAACTTCCTTTTGATACAGAGATCCCACTGCTGGGAATATATCCAAAGGAATACAAAACACTAATTCAAAAGCACATATGCACACTTATGTTCATTGCAGTGTTATTTATGATCACCAAAATATGGAAGTACCCGAAGTGTTCATCAATAGATCAGTAGATAGTCCTGGCTGGTGTGGCTCAGTGGATTGAGCACCAGACTGGGAAGCAAAGGGTCGCTGGTTCAATTTCTGGTCAGGGCACATGTCTGGGTTGTAGGCCATGTCTCCAGTAAGGGGCGTGTGAGGGGCAACCACACATTGATGTTTCTCCCCCTTTCTTTCTCCCTTCCTTCCCCTCTCTCTAAAGATAAATAAAATCTTTAAAATATATATTAAAAGATATTATGAGTTGCTAAAACAACTACGGGACATTTACACAATGGAATACTACTCAGCCACCAAAAAGAGGGAAATTTTACCCTTTGCAACAGTATAGACGGACATGGAAAACATAATGCTAAGTGAAATATATTGCTGCTTGGCCTTTTGGCTAAGATCAAGTGAAATAAGCCTGTCAGAGAAAGACAATTACCATATGATTTCATTCATACATGGAATCTCGTGAACAAACTGAACTAACAAGGAAAATGGGGACAGACTCATTCACAGAGAGCAGATGACAGCTAGTGGGGATGGGGAGGTTATGGTGTAGAAGGATTGATCACACAGAAAAAAGAACTCATGGACATCAATGTGGTGATTTTCAGGGGGACTACAGGAGCTACATGGTAATGGAAAAATATAATAAAGATGAAAAAACAAAAATAATAATCAAAAGAAAATAGTAAAAAATGTCATTGCTCACTTTTTTAAAAAACAGCAATGTTTCCTTGTAACCACAGGATAAAAATATGGTGTATCACTTCCAGACTATTATCCCTCATCTGTCATGCAGAAATCTTTCCAAATAGGTACTATTCTATTTCGCTATATTTTCCACTATGCTTCCTTGTCACTGCCATTTTCCAAAGGCTTATTTATTCTTCCACATTCCATGAAAATGTTAACACTTGGATTATTATTTTTCCTAACCCTCAGTACTTCCATTATCCTAGGGGAAATTTTTACTTATAGGAAGCAATCATATAACATCCTGAACTCCCCCTAACTTCCAATCAGGCACCAAATACCATCAGTGATACCTTTCAGAGATCCATATACTTCTAAAAAACCTTATTTAGTTGAGAATACAATAGTACCAAGACAGACAGTCCTGAATTTACCTAATAACTACATCATCTTGGGTAAGTCATTATTAATTTTTAAGCTTTACTTACTGGATCAATTCAACAGAAATATTGGGCTGGCCAAAAAGTTCATTTGGTCTTTTTCTGTAATATGGCTCTAGTAGCACTTCATTGTCTTAACTTCATTCAAAACAATTTTATTAGATTGTATTGTGACAGCTGCCATATAGCATGCATTTAAAAAATCAAAATTGGTGAATTTTTGTGGTCATTTTAATACTGAAGATGGAATAATATAAGTAACATTTTCAGCATATTATGCTTTATACTTCAAGAAAGGTAAAAACACAAATGAAATGCAAAAAAAAAAAAAAGATTTGTGTTATGTATGGAGAAGGCACTGTGACTGATCGAACATGTCAAAAGTGATTTGTGCCCTGGCTGGTGTGGCTCAGTGGATTGAGCACGGACCTGCAAACCAAATGGTTACCAGTTCAGTTCCCAGTCAGGCCACATGCCTGGGTTGTGGGCCAGGTTCCCAGTGGTGGATGTGCAAGAGGCAACCACACGCTGATGTTTCTTTCCCTCTCTTTCTCCTTCCCTTCTCCTCTGTCTGGAAATAAATAAATAAAACATTTTTTAAAAAAGTGATTTGTGAAGTTTTGTGCTGAAAATTTTTCACTGGATGATGCTCCATAGTCGGGTAGACAAGTTGAAGTTGATAGTGATTAAATCAAGACTTTAACTGAAAGCAATCAATGTTATACCATGAAGAGATAGCCAACATACTCAAAATATCCAAATCAATAAAGTTATTGGTGAAAATGAAAAATGTGTCTTTTTAAAAAATGTTTTATGCATTTATTTTTAGAGAGAGAGGAAGGGAGGGAGAGAGGGAAGGAAACATCAATTTGTGGTTGCCTCTTGCGTGCCCCTCCCCAGGGACCTGGCCTGCAATCCAGGCATGTGTCCTGACTAGGAATCAAACTGGCGACCCTTTGGTTTGCAGAATGACACTTAATCCACTGAGCCACACCAGCCAGGGACAAAAATGTCTCTTATAATTTACAGAAAAATCTAAAGGCACTTTTTGGCCAACCTAATAATAATACCTATTTTGAATAGTTTTTCTGAAGACTAGAGATGTTTTATGTAAAGTTTCTGACACATAGCAGGTTTCTAACACAAAGTGATTATTATTAATATTATTATCAGAGTATTATTGTACCTTATAAAGCTAGGCACTTCACCTTCATCCTTGCTTTCCTCTAATCTACTTGTCACACTGTTCCCAGAATGACCTATCTAAAATGAAAATCTGTTTGTGTCACTCCTTTGCAATAAACTTTTCAATGGATCCGTGTCATTTTTATGTCAACGTAGCTCATAAGCACCCCTTCTTCAATCCAAGCCACTTTCCTGTACTCTACTTTGTGGTGTGGTCACAATGAACTTTTAGTTTCTTTAATATATTATCACCACCTCCCCTCCTCATAACCCTGGCCTCCTTCATGCCTTCTGTTCTCTCTGTGTCTGTCCTTCCCTTCCTTTCATCTCTTCCCTATCCCCCCTCACTGAATCATTTACTCCCTATCTTTTACTCTTACTTTTACACTTCTTTTAAGTCTCAGCTGTAAAATGATTTCATCTGGAATTTATTGTGGTTATTCCCCATAGACTCACTTTATTGTCCCTGGTAGATGCTCCCATACTATTCTCTGCTTCCCCAATCATAGCACTTACTCTACTTTATCATCATGATTTATTTTATTGTTTTCCCCACTAGAATGTAAGTTATGTGAAGGCAGAGATCTCATCTAATTTTGCTCATCATTTTATCTCTAGTTGTCCAATATATGATGTCAATTCATGACACCTGCTTTTGTGTATGCTATTTCCTCTGCCTGGAATACCCTCCTCATCTGTTTGATAGTTACCTACATTTTCTTCAAGATTGAAGATACAAGATAAGCACTGCCACCTTTCTTCAACTTTCTGTGATGCCTCCATAGGATTTTGGGATACTCCTTACACTGTAATTCCATCACACTGTATCTCCCTCTGTTTAAGGACTTTTTATTATTGTGCAGCTATCGGTGCACAAATCTGCTTTAACAACTAGACTGTAAGGTCATTAAGACATGATCTGAGTCTTATTTATCTCTGTAGCCTAGTACATATCTCAAAGCCATAAACATGATAAGCACTCATAAATGTGTTGAATGAATTATTCAAGTCAATGGGATAAAATCTAGTTAAATTCAATTAGTACTTGTCTTTCTTACTCAAATAATCAATTGGTGGAACTGTTTTACTGTTATATGTTATGCAACATTTATATACAATAGGTATAAAGAAAAATGCAATGAACCTATGTACCCATATCTTCATCAATAAATAAAATGTTGGGGGAAGATGGTGGCAAAGTAGGGGAGCTGAGCCCACTTGCTTGTGCACCCAACTGGGACACTTAGCTGATATTTAAAAAGAGAGAGAGAGAGAGAGAATAGCCAACAGAATCTTAGCTGATATGAAGTTTAGAAGCCAAAGTGTGCAGAGGATGCTTCAAAATGGGCAGTAAGGAGGTTTTATATCCATATGCGGAAAGTGCTTGGGAGTGGCCCCAGAAACGTGGCTGCAATGGGAACATCAGAGGTGAACTGGTTCGGTGATAGCAGCCTAGCAGCTCTTTCCCCTCCCAGGGCAGGGAAATCACAGGTCGGCACAGGGAGAGACTAGAAAATGTAAAGTTGCTAGGAGGAAAAAAAAAAAAGGCAGCAGGCACAAACACAGCTGGCAGCACACCCAAGGTAGGGCAGTGGTCAGGAACCAGGACAGTGCCAGAGAGTGGGGGGGTGCCCCTGGCAGCACCTGGAGCTGGGGGAAGAGGTGGGCCACGACTGGCTATGAGTGAGATAGACTTGCAAGTGCCTGAGAGTTGGAGCGTGTGGAAAGCTTGGCAGTGACTTTGAGCAGCAGCGGTGCCCACAGAGACTTTTTTTCAAAAGGGGAACTGAGACACACTGGGCAGGGACTTACTTCATGAGTGCAGCTGCCTGGCCAACAAGGAGGGAGGATTGTGGGCATGATTTTCTCCCACTCAGTGCACCTCACAGATTGATGAAAGGGGTGCGAAGTGAGGTAGTTTATTGGTGCCAGCCCAGCCCAGATGCACAGAGTGGAGACTGCGGGGCACACGGTGCTCTGAGGGCAGTGGACTGGAAACTGAGCACCTGTGATTATTGTAACCCAGACTGAGCCCCCTTCCTTGCCAAACTACCTGAAAGGGAAAACTGAGCCCTACCCCTAACTCCTGCGGGAGCCTAGAAGATTTGCAAAACCCACTGGGCAGGCTGAACGAACCAGCAGGGGGTCTTTCTTTTTTCAAGAGTAAGACAGTAAGACCTGGACTGAGAGAAAATCAGAGACAGATCCATAAAGAAGTCAGGTGAATACCAACATCTGAGACAAATTTCACCTTGTTCTTCATCAGAAGTTGCATTTTTTAAATTTCTCTTAATTCTTTTCTTTTTTATAGTTTTTTTGTTTGCTTTCTTCCTTTCGCATTGCATTTTATTTTTTTCTTCTTTCACTTCACTCATATTCCAAATAACTTACTACTCTTAGCCTTTTACTTTTTATTCAGACTATATATTTCTATCATACTATTATTACAAATACACACAGCACCTTTCCATGATCTTAATCTGTTTCACCATTTTCCTGAGCTTTCTTACTGTTGTTGTAAACTTTATTTTCTCTTACACTATACCATGTACCTATCCCTTACTCTCACGATTTCTCCTCCATCTAACCTCACATAAGCACTATTCTTTCTTAAGTCAGCTCACATTCTTTTTACCCTTTTATAATAGTCAATTCTTTTCCACCTTTTATTAACAGTGGCTAGTTGGGTGAAATACCATGGCTATTGCTATACTTCTCCAAAGAAACTCCTATTTCTTCACTATTTGTTAGTACTTTGAACCCCATAGAACACTCTCCCTCTGTCTTATTCCATTTTGCCTTCCCCCTGCCCCTGATCAATTTAATGCGGAATTTTATTTCATTTTTACCCCTCTCTCAATCTGGACTTTACTCCTTACTTTTATTAGTTTGCTTCCTCCATCATCTCAAAATCACTTTTCTTTACTGTAGACATCTCATATTCCCATTTGCATTTGTATAATATTCTTTTTCCCATTCCACATTTATTAAACTTCATTCAGCTGTCATTGCTATTAACCCTGATTTGGTTTTTCTTCAATTTTGCTCCTATTGGACCAGTATCTTTTCAATTTTACTTCAAACCTCATAGTATACCCTTCCCTCATCTTACCCAATTGTTCCTATTGCTCAATAGGAACAGTATTGTTCCTTTCATGTTTTACTTATGTTTTAAATTTTGTTATCTCCCTTTCTTCACATTCATACTATCCCCACTCTTATTAATTCACCTCCCTCTTATCACCCCCCTCTTTCAGTCATCTCATATTCCCTTTGTCATACCTTATAATATCTGAAATATCTCTTCACCTTTATTAAATTTTGCTCAATTGTGGTTGAGATTGCTGATGTGGCAGAGGGATTCATTTTGCTGGCATAGCTTTGGTTCTCTGGCAATACTGCTTTGTTAACCAATACCTATACAACAGCATACAAGACAAGGTGAGAGCTGTGACTCACTGACTCACCAATAAGCTCACTGGAGTGGAGAATCCACCAATAAAGAAGCCACCAACAAGTAAAGCCCAAGTACAGCAAGAGAACCCACACAAATGGAACATAAAAACAAAGAGATTAAAGAGAATGCACCACTGAGTCCCATAGAACTCCTTCCACAACAGTCCACCCTACAAAGACAGGGAGGCAAAGAAGAGCATCCTGAGACAAACAAAAGGGGTCAACTATAATGGGGAGACAAAGAAAGAACCCCCAATCAAAAGTAATGGAAGAACCCTCAGTAAAAGAGCTAAAAGAAATTGAGGCAAGAAATCTATCACACATAGAATTAAAAAAAATGGTTAAGGGGATGCTCAAGGAACTCAGAGACAACTACAGGAAACTGAGTTAGAATTATAACAGCATGAAAAAGGAAATAGAAACTATAAACAAGAATCAGGAAGAAATAAAGGATATAATATCTGAAATAAAAAATACACTAGAAGGGATTACAAGCAGGTTGGATGAAGCAGAGGACTGAATTAGTGAGCTGGAAGACAATGTAGAAAGAAATACCCGGGTAGAGCAGCTGCATGAAAAAAGATGCAAAAAATAGGAAGATAGCTTAAGGGAATTGAAGGACAACATGAATTCAAATCATAGGAATATCATAAGGGGAAGAAAAGGAGAAAGTGATAGAAAACCAGTTTAAAAAATAATGATAGAAGCCCTGGCTTGTGTGGATCAGTGAATGAGTGCTGGCCTATGAACCAAAGGATAGCTGGTTTGATTCCTGGTCAGAGCACATGTCTGGGTTGTGGGCCAGGTTCCCAGTAGGGAGGTGCATGAGAAGCAACCCCACACTGATGTGTCTCTCCTTCCCTTCCCCTCTCTCTAAAAATAAATAAATAAAATCTAAAATAAAGAAAAGCAACAGCCTACAAATAAGACTATTCTATATAGCAAGGCTGTCACTTAAAATGGAAGGCAAAATCAGGAGTTTCCCAAACAAAAGAAGGTTAAAAGAATATACCTCCACCAAACAAGCATTACAAGGCATGCTAAAGGGACTGCTTTAAGAAGATGAAGGCACAGAGTCAGAGAAAGGGGAGCACAGGTACAAAAGGAAAAAATGACAAAGAATAACTACCTATCAATAGTAATATTAAATGTAAATGGATCATATGCTCCAATAAAAAGACATTGGGTAGCTAAATGGATGAGAAAACATGACTCACATATATGCTGTCTACAAGAAACCCATATCATAACAAAAGACCTAAACAGACTAAAAGTGAAGGGTTGGAAATAACATATTCCAAGCAAATGGACAGGAACCAAAAGTCAGGATAGCAAGACTTATAATAGACAAAATAGATTTCAAAACAAAGGCCAGAAGAAGAAACAAAGAAGGCCATTTCATAATTCTAAAGGAAAGAATTCATCAGGAAGCTATAAAGGTTGAAAACTTATATGCAACCAACATAGGAGCACCCACACATATAAGGAAAAACCTGGAGGACTTCAAGAAAGATACTGACAACACACTAATAATATGGAATTTTAACACCCCACTGTCAACAATGAATAGATCTTCCAAACAAAATATCAACAGGGATACTGTGTACTGTGGCATTGAACAATGCCGTAGATCAAATGGACTTAACTATAATCATATATTAAAAAAATCTTTCAGACCAAAGGAGCGAAATACACATTCTTTTCAAGTGCACATGGAACATTTTCTTTTTTTTTATGTTTAAAAATATTTTATAGCATATATAAGATGAAATAAAACAGGGATAGATATTTTACTCCCAAAGTACAAATCAAACCAACAACAACAACAAAAAGTGAACTGATTTGACAGAGGTCATTCTATGTTGGCAAAAGTCATGGCCCTTAATATCATTTTCTGATTCTATTTTTTTCCAGGTAAGCTTCCTTTATTAAATAAACAAGAAAAATTATTTTTGAAACTTGATATGTTTTTAAATTTCATTAGGGTTTTTAAAGCTACAATGGAGAATAAAAAGTATATCAGTTTTGAACCTTTAAATATTAAAAATTAAAATATAGAGAATACAATCTACTAAAATATGATAAAAACTAATAGGCTAATATTTTTTTAATGATTGTTCAAGTAAAGTTTTCTCCCCTTTACTCCTAATCAAGCCCACCCACCCCCCTCCCATCTTCCCTCCCATTAACACCCTCCCCCTAGCTTTTATCCATGTGTCTTTTAACTTTTTTCCTGTAAACCCTTCCCTTTTTCCCCTGAAATTCCCTCTTCTCTCTCCTCTGGTCACTTTCTGCCTGTCCTCTAATGCAGTGTCTTTGACTATATTTTGCTTGTTTCTTTGTTTTGTTGTTTAGGTTCCTGTTAAAGGTGAAATCATATGGTATTTATCTTTCACTGCCTGGCTTATTTCACTTAACATAATGCTTTCCAGTTGCATCCATGATGTTGCAAAGGGTAGG
>PVIA01014562.1:0-26505 GCA_004024845.1 Tonatia bakeri
GGCAGAAAGAAACCATGAATGTGGATTTGGACGAGACGGACAGCGCACTGCACGCACCGTACCTTCGAGTTTCTGGATGCGCGCCGCCCTGACGTCAAGAAGATGGACGTACTGCTCCAGTCTGAGCTCGTAGTCCTGCTGCAAATTCTCCATCTTCTGGGTCACCGCCTCGACCTCCATCTAAAAAATGAGGTAAGTTTCAGTACTTGTGATTCGTTCCATTTCTGTTTTTTAAAGCAAGGGTCATTCAAGCATTTTCTAGATCCTGGAGATACCGGGAACTGGAAACCACTTTCCTGACCTCAAATAGCTTACAGTATAGAAAACTGGTTTAGAATTGTTCATAAAATCAGAAGTGAAATCGACAAAACTTGGATTCCCCTGGCGAGGGTGGTCTTCCCATTGGCGGAGGTTGGCGTGCATCGCGGCTGGGGCCGGGCTCCAGAAGGACCGCAGCCCACCTGCAGAGGGCGCTGACGGGAGAACACGGGAGTTCGCCGCCACCTTCGCTCTCCCAGATCTGGGCCTTTTCGTTCTAAGTGCTTAGGTGCACGGCAAACTTCCGGGCATGTGACAACACAGGATCACAGATCACAACAAGATCATACATGACACTGCTTAAGAAAGTAAATCATCCGTAGAACATCACAGGAAACTGACTCTCACCACTCAGTGGATTACATTACCTGATAATCTTTATTAATTTTATGTTGCATAATTAGCATGTTCCTTGTCTTTTCAAGTTCCTGCACTGTTTCCGCATGAGTTGCTTGCAGCTCTCTCAGGGAGTGTTCTAGATCTTTATTAACTTTATTGTCTACTTTCTCTAAAAAGGAAAGGTCTCCATTTTTCTGTGATTTTTGAGCCTAAAACGAAACCATGTTTTATTACTGAAACAAGAGTCTCTAAAATGTAATCATGCAATTTAATATAGGTATAGCAAGGAAAAATCATTAATTGAAAACAGATATATTTCCATTTTCCATCAGGAATAAAGTAGTCCTGGTACAGAAAATATATTTGGACAGACATTTGGAACAATTATAGAAAATTCGAAAAACAGTTTATTACTTCATGACATAAAAAAGAAATCATGTACATTTATTTCTATTTCTGTGTCTTCATATGATTAAAATCTACACTGTGATGATCTCAAAGGAAATAAATGCATTTTCTCATGTCTTCCTGTAAACAACAGAACATCCTAGAACTGGAAAATATCTTCTGGTAACACTTAAAATTCAATCTTTGACTTAAAATGATAGCGTGGGCTAAGATCTCTTAGGACAGAACACTGTTTATTCGTTTTACAGTAAGGCACGCAAAAGTAAAATGTTTGCTATCATTGCAGAAAGTCCTTTAAACAAAAGTTTTTAAGATCCACGCTAATGTAATTTTGGTGTCATTATGAAATATGTATGTGCTGTAACTAAATGTCACTTGACCAGTTTCCTGAATAATTCATTCTCCATGGAAAAGGGCTACAGATAAGGGCCTTCATTACACTGAAACAGTTATATGTAGACAGGAAATTCACGGTGAAGTTCAGGAAGTTACCTTTATAAGCAGGAGCGCCTCACTCAGCTCCTCGGCATTAATGTCACTCTCCTGCAACAGACGGAGTGAGTGGAAGCTCACAATGAGATACTAACGGCAAGCACACAAGACACCCCGACTGTGCACATGAGCCTCGTGCAACGAACGTAAGCTGCCCGACACCATGAATTAATACATGCAGCAAGGTATCTGTATTCTTTTCATTCTCGTATAGCATTCTCCCCACACACAAAACATGGAAGTCGAAACGTGGAGTGTATTTCGTGGAGAAGGAAATGGTTCACCTGGTTGTAAAACTTCATGCGGTTTTTAAGTTCGTCAAGTTGCTGCTTCTGTTCGAGGTAGCGCAACTGCAGTTCTCTATTTTCTTGGACGAGTTTCTCATTTTGCTCTTAAAAACGAAGGCGACACAATGGGAAAGGTATGAGAGGGTGCAGGGTGAGAACACAGTTTAAATCCACATAGCTCCCGACGCGCCCACCGCACTCGCTGTTCTGCTCAGAGAGGAGACCGAGCTAGCACCTGGGCCCTGGCGGCCGGGAAGGAGGGATGAGCGGGCCCTCTCATGTGTCTGCCATATGGCTCACTGCTTACCGAAAGCTTAAGACGTAAGTTCGCAGTACTAATATAAGGAAATTGTGGCCTCTGGGACTTCAAAGGAACATTCTATCTAAAATACCTAAGAAAATGTTTCTAAATCTATGATTTTTACTTACTTATTAAGGGTCCTGAAAGGCATGCAAAAAAAAATTTATCTTTTAGTTTTTTGAGTTCCTTGAATTTCCTTTTCCCAATTTAACAGTCTTTTTATTCAAACAAGATAATTTCTCTGGTAATAGCTAAAGCCGTAATTTTAATCAGCTACACTTTTAACAAATCTGTTAAGGTAGAAAGAGATTCTCAACCAGTGTGTGGCAGTATCAATAATCACTCATGCGGATTGTTGATGAGCTCATGCTGTTGATGAGCTCATGCTGTTAACGAGCAGGACGCGGACCCGAGGTTCCGAAGCGGAGGTGGGGGATGTTCCCCAGGCCCACAAAGGGATTCAGGGTGGCAGCGTTACCGAAGACAGGAAATCCATAAAGAGACTAAATTTTCTCTCCCTGCATTAAACATGCTTTAAACTTGAAAAAAAAAAAAAAAAAAAGAAGCATAGTAGCTGGCTAACAAATTTATTCTTTAGTGTCATGTTCTTAAGTGTCCCCTTCACTGGAGTTTACTGTGGTGGTCAAAGCACCCCCATTCTGGCTGCCGGTGGACTGACTCTAAACCATGTCACCCAAGCGTCCCCACTAATTTCAGCCACTCCCAGAGATTTATGTTTGTCCTAAGCCCTCAATCCAAGTTCTACATTTTTGTTTCCTTTTCTTAAAAAAAAAAGGCAACACATTCTGCCAACAATTCTTTACATGACTACATTTGCACACTGACTGCTTTTTATACAAAAACATGTTTCTGACATTTAAAATGCTTTCCGTTTCCAAGCTAGAAATACCACGTGTAAGTAAGGAAATGGCACAACACACAGTTAAGAAGAAAGGGAGCAAATTTGGGTATCTTTAATGTCACATATTTCCTGGCAAACTTAAAAAGTAAAACCAACCTGTGAATCTAGGGTATGCAGAGACATTTGAGTATCAAATATATAGATACCCTTTCTTATTGGTAAAGGGTTAAAGGTTATCCTGAGCATAAATTGCTAATATTTAATGAACAAAATGGAAAAAAATTTATAATGTGGACAACGCTCAGAAATTTTGAAGATAAAGGTGAAATACTTCTTTAAACTAAAAATTAGGATTAATAATAAATATGAATTCTCATGAAATAAACTTGCTTTTTTTTTAGAGAGTAGAGTAGGAATGTGGAGAGCTGTATTTTATGCTGACCAGGTTAAAACGACGCCTGGACGGCGTGGCTGGGTGACAAAGAGGCGGCGGCTGTGGGCAGAGGGTGCGGACGCACGGGTCTGGAGGGTCACACAGTTCCCTTCCCCGGCCAGCAGCACTGCGGGGGCCGCGCAGGGCGACCGGGCGGAGGGCAGGCCTGCCGTGCCCAGTTAGACGACTGTTTTTAGGCTCTAGTGACTGCTGTTCCTGTTCTTCAGGGCAGGGCCCTGAGGTGATGCACCAGTAAATACAAATGAACTTCTTCCAGCGTTTCCTCTTCTACTCACTTCTGTTTCAACAACGGTGTCCCCAGATGTTCACGGACATTTTTAAACTGGGGCGTTATTAGTAAGTAAATAACTCAGTGGGAGAAGGTATTACTGAGTACCAGTAACTTTCTCTCTATTGAATTTTATGTTGAATTATTCACTATATTTTTCCTTTATTAAACTGTTTATTGGGAGACACTGTAGTTCAAAGAGGAAAAAGACCTGAATTATAATGTGAAAAATCAAAGCACCCTGTACAAGATGAAAAATAACCTCCTTTACCTTATCATTTGACAAAAAGCAGGTTAAACTAAACAGCATTTTATTCAAATGAGATAACATTTCACTCTTTTAAAATTATGTTCTTCAAGCACAGCATTAATAAGCAGACTGCAGAGAACAATTCAACTAAACAATTTTCAGAACTCCTTTGTGTTAATATCTTCAGCTGTGATCAATATAACCATATGCATTATGCTGAATTATGCATTTCAGCTAAAGATAGAAAGGGGCTTTCAAAAAGCAGCCCTTTAAACACATGCAGTTAATTTAAGCATTAACCAAATGCAAGCGGCATTTACATAGCCTTCCCCCTCGCACTCACACAATCTGAAACTAATTTGTACCTTGAATAAAGAGGTGAGTATTCTCTAAAAATAATTTGCCAGTGAGATGAATGACTTCAAGAAGCCAGGGAAACATCTTCTGGCAGAGAACACTTGGTACGTGGAAAGGTGAGTGTGTGAAGAGACTTCAAAGCGAAATTAAACAATTTCAAAGTCTGTTATACAAAGAGGAACTTTCCAAATATTAAAAGATTTCCTTAAATAGGCCATTTCAATTTTTTGGTGTAGTGTTTCCCTGGAAAAAATAGTTAAAGGCTGCAATATTTTTTTTTATAATCTATTGTGACATTTTCACAAAAAACAAAACCTTAAATCATTAGACCTATAAATTTCAGGGATTCAAGCAAAAAATAACTTAAAATAATGGTGACATTAAAAATAGAGATTTACTTCCAGTAGTTTTCTTTAGAAAAAGTGAATAAATGTACACAAATTTGTTTAGAAAATTTTTATGACACTGAAAGAAGTGGAGCAATTTAAAAACTCATCAGTAGAAGACTGTCAAACAACCTGTGAGGCCCCCCCAGCTGAGAGGCTGTGGCGGCCGCAGCGGGCGGAGGGTGTGAGTGTGCGCGTGCGCGTGCTCGCGGGGCTGTCGCACAGCGCAGCGCGTGAGGAAGCACGCTCCACGACTGTCTGCACGCGGGGAAAACCTGGGAGGGCACACATAACATCAATAGAGGTTGTCTTCAGCACTGTGAAACTGCGTGATTTAAAAAATATATTTTTATGGGACTTTTTTTATGGTGTACATGAGTTATTTTTATTATTGAGAAAATCCAAAAGAGACATAAGAACCAGTTTTTAAAAAAGATGAGAAACTGACTCATTGAAATAAAATAACTTGGCAATTGTAGATTTAATGATTTATAAGAACCCTCAGATTGATTCAGATGGCCACAGATAAGAGTTCTGGAATTCTTAGTATCTACCTAAGTACAGAAAGCACAGAAATAAGAACAGTTTATTGCATTTCTTTTTCCTTTAAGAATGTGACATTTATATGTTTTTGGAAGAGCACAATTTATATGTTTTCTTCGTGAGCAGGAATTCGTTGAGCAACTACTAAACAAGGTACTCTGCTAGGTCCTCAGTTCTGCCCCAGTCAAATCAGAAACTATGTACCTTCCACATCAAAGCTTTAAGTATCCACCTGGTCAGAAACCATGTCACCATTTTATATTGCTCACACTCTTCTAGAGAAACATTCATAAATAATCTTTCCTCAAATTTAATCACTTGCTCAATAGAAGTGTTTCTTTCAGGGGAAAAGGGGAACGGTTTACAGGAACAAAATTAAAAGACACATGGACAAAAACTAGGGGGAGGGTGGTAATGAGAGGGAGGTTGGGAGGGAGGGGTGGGCGGGCTGGATTGGGAGTAAAGGGGAGAAAACTGTACTTGAACAATGATTAAAAGAAAATAAAAAAAGTGTTTCATTGAACTTGAGACTATCAATCGTAAGGTGTGTTCTGTTTCAGCCTTCTTAAAATGTTGAAGTCAGACCATAATTTTAAATGTTATGATTTATAAAATGCATCTTCATTTCAGAAATGTTAAAATGGGGAAAAATCTTTCTTATAGTTAATGAAGTATGTCACTGATTTAAATCAATATATAGAATACTGACAAGATATGTTTTTTCTTTTTTTTACTGAGCCTGCATTAAACTTTTAAATATTCTCATAGAACAAAACTGCCAATGTTCCAAAGAAGCAACTTATCACCACATCACTCGGTTTACCTAGCGGGTGAGCCACAGATAGAACATTTGTAGCAGATAGTGCAGTCCCCTGTTGTGCAGTTGTGTGTAAATATGTGTGCAGAATATAGTAAATCAAACATCTACTGAGATTATAATTATTTCACTTCTCTGGAACCCGAAGGGTGAGACCTGTGACTCATAACATGAAACTTCGTAATGATTATTATTCGGCAGGGACATCTGTTCTTTTTGTGGGGGCGTGGGCGTCATCAGTCCTTGTTTTTATTCGCAACACAAAAAAACAATATAAAGCAAACATACCTGCCCTCCTCCAGCTACCTGGTTCTAGGCCCACCTGCCCCTCTCACACGACTGAATTTTTATGGCAGGGTCATCTTGGCAAGGCTTCCTGGTACAGGTCACCGTCACAGTGAGGAATTAGATTCCTACTACCAGAGGGACCGTCCATGCTGGACCTATCAAAAACCGCGGCCACTCTGTCGTCTGGCACTGCTTGCTTTGTTTTCATTCCCAATGCACTCGCCACCGCCAGACATCCAACATGCCTAATTACTCCTCTCTTCCCCCACCGAACTTAGGCCGCATGCGGGCAAGGCCTCTGTTTTCCTCACTGCTGTATCTCCAGAACTTAGAACAGTGCCTAGCAAATAAACGCTTGTTGACCGTCTAAGAAAGGCTCACAGTTTAGGAAGGCTAAAGAAAACTTTCCCGACCAAGTCCTCATGCGGGCTGCCGGCTGCCGGCTGCCGGCCCCGGTGCACCGCCAGGAGCCCGGCAGAGCACGGGCGGAGTCCGTGAACGGCATCGCGTCGGGCACAGGTCTGAAATGGGTGAGTCAGCAGTCAAGTCACAGATACCTCTTTCGGTTTTTAATCTGTCGAGGATCTCAGATTTGTCTGTTAGGTCGGATTTTAAGGCCGTCTCGAGCTGAGCGATCTGCACTTTCAGCTGGTGTTCCTTTAACTTCCACTGCTCCTCCGGGGCGGGGCTGAAGGCACTGCAAAACACACGTGACAAGCAAGGAGAGCTTGGAAGTCAGCTTCGACCGAAAATAATAAAGAGAAAAGCTTTTGGTGGCGCAGAGACCACTGTCATCATGTCTCAGGAATTAGGTAAACATGTGCCGGTCTGCTGCCGTTGAGACCGAGGCGCCTCTCTCAGGCTGCGGTTGGGGAACATGAAAGAGCTCGCGGGACGAGCGGAGGAGCTGGCCTTAATTTAGAGCTCCGGGGTCAGAGGAGCTGGCAGTGCGCAGGGCTGTGGGGCCGGCGGAGGAATTCAGACACTGCGTGCTCCAGAGGACGCTGCGATTCCAAACCTCGGCGGTGGCCATCAGCCCTTCCCTCCCAGCACGAGCCCTCTTCCTGCGGAGCAGGGGACCTGGTCTTTAGCTCAGGGCGCTGAAGCGGTTAGAGAGTCTGTGATAATAACACGGTCACAAAAGCCTGGCCTCAAAGCAACGGCATATTGAATGACAAGGCGGCAAATCTGATACTAAGTAGTGATAAGGCAGTTTTTGTCCTAAAAAACCAAAAAGCACCAGAACAAAGAGAACAAGTTTGAATGGCAACACATAATGGGGGGGGGGGGGAAACTCAGTGAGAACACCCCGGTAAGCTTCACCCCTCAGTAAAAGTGTGGCAGTTTAAACCCCTGTTGAAATCTACTACTGACCAAGGTTGGAAGGACTGGGTGGAAAAGAACCAGTAAACCATATACAGGAGATGCACAGGCCCACACTCGTCTAGGCCAGTGGGGCCCGAATGCTGGCCTCCACTAAATGCTGGTGCTGGGCCTGAGACACGGAGAACGCTTGGGGAGATTTGAAAATGAAGATCCCGGGGCCCAGGAATTCCTGTTTTCCTAAACCTCCCAGGTGATAGCCAGGTTTTGGAAAAACTGATCTTGATCTGTATTTCAGCAGAAAACTATTATCTGTGAAGCTTGATATGACTGAATAATTATCAGCAGCTTTGACCTTTCTACTTATTTGAAACCCAGTAAATGAAACAAAAATGTACAGAATCTGGTTTTGTACTGATGATGAAGTAAATGAAAAAGAAACCTGTTATTGAAAATTGCCCTTAATGTTGCTCCCAGCTAGTGTTGAGGTTTGGGTTTTTTTTTCCCCCCAAAAGGGATACTTTTCTGGGAGGCACAGCTTTCAAAAGAAAAAACCCCTGCTTTCATTACATTTTGAATGTTTTTGTTGCATTTAAAATAACATGGCCTCAGCAATGAATGAGACTAGAAGTTTTTCCCAATGTGACATCTGCTCCATCCATCGATGTCCTCCTTCCACATATGGAGCCTTGAAAAAAATGCGTGGATCTGATATGCCGATATTTCAAATTAATTTTTAAAAAGGCACAATTACCTAGACTTAAAGGAGATCTAAATACAATACATACTTTAAATACTAAGGAACATTCCTTTACATTTTCATTTTCAAATAAAGAACAGATATAATTTCTGTGTCTGGTCAAATTTTGTCTACCAAATGCATACATATATACGCATGTGAGTGTGTGTGTGTGTGTGTGTCTCGTATTATTAAAAACATGTACTACCCAGGAAAAAGATTAGCATGATGAAACAGGCACAACTGCGCACTCTACCAGACGCCAGACACCAGAAACAGTGGCGCTCCAGCAGCACTAGTACCGGCAGAGGGATCACCAACGGTTAATCTGGCAGGAACATCAGAAGCTGTATGTGTTTAAATTAAGAACAATTTAGCAGCCTGGTTTTTCCAAACCCACAAAATGCTAGTGTAAATCAGCATAAGTCAGTCTGAATTTAGTGCATGGCTATCTTCCCCCTGGATTTCGGATTACATTCCACTGGAGTTTCATGAGGAATTCCTTTTGAGTTTACTGTATTCCTCTATGCTTGGAGCCATCTGTGTAACTATAAGTGGGGAGCCACATCTGGCTCCGTTTTCTTTGTGGAGGCTGAGTACACGATTAAATCTGCATAAGAGAACAGGTTTGGAGAGCCTTTTATTCGTGGAAATGTTTCTGTGCGTTGCCTACGGTGACAACTGAAGGGATGACAGTTGGTCTTTGTGTGCGTTTCCCAGTCACACTGTGTTGCAGGAGTGACCACGTGTCCTTGTACAGTGGAGGGCCCGCTGGTGCCGGTGCCCATGGGCACGTCCACTGCGGCCATGGGCCAGTGTCCTGCAGACACACGCCCATGATCAGCAGCAGAATTCATCTCTACACTCGGGTGTTTTTCCTTAGGGGAGGAACCCCACCTACTCCGTGTTCAAGGGCACCCTAATGAGACAGGACAGTGTAAGCTCTGAATCACCCCTGGAGAAATCCATGGGGACTTTAGTTAGGGCCTAGTGGAAATGAAATGCGTGTCTACACCAGGCTACTTCACTTGTTGGAGGAGAAATGATGGCCGAAATGTCCTTGTTTCCTGTCAGGGATGCACTGATCATGTGAGCTCCCGTGATTCCTGGCAGGGGCAGGTGCTCAGGTGGCAGTGGTGGGGCACAGAGGATGTGTGGGTAGGGAGCACTGATCCTGTAAATCGTGGGTATTAATTAAGTGACTGTCATGTTGTAAAAACTTCATTCACCCAAGTCTTAAAATGGTTATACCATCTTCAAAAACTAACTCTTTTTTTAACAACAGGCATTAGAGCAGTGTCTCTGGGGAGTTAATATCTTAAAATCACTTTCAGCAGATTCTGTGGCTCCGACCCCAAACTGCCTGGATCTGAGCTGGATGGCAGGAGCTGAAGCGGTTTCAGAGGGGCAGGGAAACCCACATTCTCTGCTTTCCAGGTTACTCACACACATGACAGTGGAAGGACAATTGCGTTCACTAATGACATCACCCTAAAACTACACTGACTTAAAAAATGGGACACAGCTTTTACTACTTTATCATATGGAGTTTCTCTCTAACCAAATACAAAGATTTAATTGCAAAAAAATTTATTCTGAATTTTTAAATTGGCTTTTCTTGAGGCTGCGCTTATTTCTTGGCATTGTATCAAGAATGTTTATCGTATTAGAAAAGGCTCATACCAGATACTAGCATGAGGGTTTTATCTTACCAGATGATTTCTAATATGTCACATGTCAAGTAATAAACACATTCAAAATTTCATCTGAGAAAGGAAGATGAGAATGCAATCTGCAAATCACATTTCTCTCCTGAAAGCTGGCCAGTTTTGGATAACAAACAAATGCTCTCCTCTTGAAAACATGCTATCCCTGTGACTAACCCAGCAGAGCGCCTGCAGCTTTGGAGAGCGCTCGCTGTTGGCGACGGTGGGCGCCAGGGACACGCAGCACGACAGCCGTAAAGAATCTTAGGAATGGCGTTTGCAGCCTGTTGAGCTTTTGTTGGGTTTTGTAGTTTCTCCAACTTCTGGAAACGTATATTTAAAAAAATGTGTCAGAGAATTTTATAGTTCTGTTTACTCCTACGTGTGCATGCGGGGTTTCGTGCGCGATGTGATTTTTTGTGACACGAAATGTTAGGACACTCGCACACGTTTGCTTGCGGCGGCCTGACACAGAGTCACGTGTAAGCAGCACAATGAAGCTGCCGAAAGCAGCAGAAAAGACACAGCCTGAGCACAGAGCATAAAAGAAAGAAACATTCAAAGTTATATTTATACCCTTAGATCATCATCTAATGTGGGAAGATAAAGTTTCATGGTGATAAAGTAAATATGAGAAAAACATGTCTTTCTAAAAATTCCATGTATGCATTATTCCAGCTAAGTGCTGTATTCCAAAAGAGTATGTTTAGTAAATCCCCTAATTGGGGGGAAGCAGAAAATGTACAAGTAATGGCCAAATGGCACTTATTTTCTTGTAGTAAGACTATGTTAAATTATTTGAAATTACAAGATGTTGAAGATAAAAACCAAGGAAAATTTCTGAACGTATGACAGTTCTGTTATTCCATGAATGTTTCCCTTTTGAATGTACAATTCTCCAGGCCAATTACAGTCAGAGAGATAGTGAAGCACAGGGGGGTGGAAATCAAGTTTTAGAATCAGAAGAATCAGGTGAAAGTCGTGTGCCAGAGTCTCAGCAACGCCGTAAGACTGGACAAGCCCCGGTGTTCTTGAGTCTCAGTTCCCTCATTCATAAAACAGGAGGGTAACATTTGCCCCACCATATAACATGGTGGTTGTGTAATCAGTGTAATGAAACTTGAATTTTTCAAGCACACAACTACAATACTAAGTACTTAGGACATATCAACATAAACCTCTGTGTTGTTTTACAGAGATGGAAATGTAAGACAAGAGGTGTGATAAGTGCTTCAGGTAAAATTAACCAGGCCGATGAAAGGGGCCAGCACACAGCACTGAGGCCACAGGTGCACAAGGGGGCTGCAGTCAGACCCCACTGAGAGGCTGCTGGTTGGTTGCTCCTTGCTGGAGAGCCCCAGATACTCTCTGAGCTGTGGCCTGAACCTGCCATTTGTAACCCTCAACATGATGAGCCACTGTGCAAAGATCATCAGCTTTGGTCGGCCAACGGCATGGATAATGCATGCCACTGGAATGATGCCTAACATGAATTTATTTTCAAAGTAAAAATGAACAATGGCCTATCACTATACTCTTTAGGTATGATTTGTTTAATTTAAAAGTGTAAATTTAGTTTACAAAACATAAAATGTACAGATAAAAAGTTAAAGATATATCTGTAGACGACTACTTTCTGATGGAGCAATGGAAGCAGCCGCTGTGTCCGCTCCAACAGATGTCCTTCAGGACACAGAAAACGTGCTTTCACGCAAGTGTATCCATCGTTTATCAGCACCGTGTACGACACACACACACACAGACAGCTGCGTCACTTCACTGAACTTAGCTGTGCAGCAGGAGTCTCCTTCTAACAGTAGAGGGGGTTAAGTGTTTAAACACCTTAATGATAAAGCAGGTAAACAATAAAACTGAAACAGCTCCTTCAAATGTAGCTTGAGATAAAGATGCTTATGCTTCTCTTTAGAGGGAACAGAGACACTAAGAGGTTAACACCTTTGCCTCCACCAGGGAGCGCCACTCAGCTCACGGGCTGCGCAGCCCACGGAAGGGAACAAGGGCTTGGCGGGAACTTGACAGGTTCGCATGCAAGCTCTCCTACATCACAGCTTTAAGAACATGGGCAAGCTACTTCATTCTGTCTCATTTTCATTGTCTGCAAAATGGGCATTTGCAATGCCTACACCTCCAGGCTGTTGTAAGGAACTTAAATAATGTTTGCAGAGTGTTCAGTACAACACCTACTAGCTGTGGTCTGTGTTCAGTGAACGGCAGTAGTCGTTAGTAGTGACAGTGACAGGGTTTTCTCAGTAACAGATTACCGCTCAGGTTAAAAAACTTAATGCCAATGCCCCCCAAAGCTCATTTTCTTTTATAATACATATAAACATACATGTCACAACATATATTTCTTGCAATCATCTGTAGCTAACTCTTTAATAAATATTAGATGTTCTGACACCCAATGCTTTGATACAAAAGACCTCAAGACAAGAGAATGAGAAAACACATGGAATCGGATTTACCTGTTGTAAAGTTTATCATAGTTTTCCTTTAAAAGTTCCCGCTCCTTCTCTAAATCATTAATTCTATCTTGCAGCTAAAATGAAAATCACACATTAGGTGGTTATCACACAAAATCACAGGGTTCACAGCACGCGAGAGGAGGCTAGCATGTCTTGGTCTTACCCTCTCAGTAGTGGCTGCTAACTGGTCCACTCCCACCGTTTGCATTGAGTTCAGCACTGATCCCCCCCGTGGTTAGTAAACGCGAAATCAATAGATCTGTTTCAATTTAGTAGAAACGTATGCACTACTTTATGGCAACCTGTGCCAAAACTCTAAATAAAGACTGTGTTAAAAGCTTGCTGTTAAGTCTGGGAAAACATAATATTTTTTCCTTCCTCCCAGTGAATTTCATCTTTATATTCATTTTGCATTAATTTCCAATTGGCCCATTAAAAAAAAAAGGATTAACTTTGCTTTTATTTATGGCTCACAGAAATTTTGTCAGTCACTGTTTACTCTGACGACATAACTTCTCACACTACCTGGAGTTTACAAAGAGCCAGTAGCACATCTTTTAAATAAATGAATGAAAAAATAAAACCGTATACCTTGTTTTATCCCAAAGAATATTTTCAGAAATTAACTTGGGGTAATAATTATCTTTATGACTAAAATGTAGCCTTCTGTATTTGGGTTTTATTCAGCGGCATATTCTGTAGTTACAACCTTTTCCCATGGATCAGAGTACTCTTAAAATTATTTCCGTTCTCAAAATTTCCCTTTGGTGCCCGCATGAGACCTGGTGAAAGATTCTCCCGAGCTGAGAACAGAGTGGAGGCATCTTGCTCCACTCCGCGCTCTCTGAGAGCGAGTGTCACGGACTAAAGACATAGGCTGCAGAGGCTGGAAGACACGAGCAGCAAAAATAATAGGGAGATGAGTTTTCAAATGACTTCTTAGAAAACAAAATAATTTCACAAAATTGCTCCTGTTGCAAAATACAACGTCCTTTTCCTCAGAAACAAATACATTCCTGTAAGTTTGTTTTGGCATTGCAAATGACTAATAAACTGTAAAAATTGAGAAAGTTAAGTTCCACAGGTCATTTGGCATCTGTTTCAAAATGTTTTCTTTTTCCTCGAAGATCCTTAATTCTTATGTAAACAATGGCTATGGCTCTCAGTACATTTGCAAGTTTTTTTAAAATTTTTTTAATTTTATGAATTTTTAAGTTTATTGATTTGAGAGAGAGAGAGAGAAAAAAAACACTGATCTGCTGTTCCACTTATTTCTGCATTCACTGGCTGCCTCCTGTGTGTGCCCTGGCCAGGAATCGAACCTGCCACCTCAGCACATCTGGACAGCACCGTAGCGAAGTGAACCAACGGGCCAGGAACACTGGCAGGTGCTCTGGGCACTGCTTTGCCATCCGCATAACACGCCAGCTGCACTGTGCTGTACTAACTGTGCCGTGTGTGTAGCTTAGGGCTTTAGTAAGCATGACGTCTGAAATGTCTCCACTTTACTTTTTCAAAGCAGTGACAGAAGCTGTGCGCCGGGTGCTGGGTACTGTGGGGGCTCACCTCTTCCACCCTCTTCTCAGAGCACGTCCGGGAGTGCAGCTGTTTCTCGAGGCTGCGGCACTTGGAGCGCTGCTCTTTCAGCTGCTGGTTCAGCTCCTCTCCATTCGCCACCAAGGCGTCGTGGCTGATCCTGAGAGTTTTTTGCTTCTAAAAACAAACAAACAAAAAAGAAAACCTTTTCAAAATTATGTTTGGATTCTGATCCGAATACAATTCTATGAATAAATTTACCTCTGAAGTTCATGTCACACAGTTTGCTCTTTGCCTCGCAAACAGCATCCGTGCACTTGTCCGTGAGACCCCCCAGCCCAGGCTTGTCATCGGGGAGGAAACTCAGGGCCCACCGGGCACAGAGTCGAGTGACGCAAGCTGTTCTTACTCTTTTTAAAATTTCTGCCTGGAGTTTCACCTGCTGACAGTGACCCGTGAGTGAGTGAGCTCTAGCAGTCGGTTTTTCCTCCTCCTGCTGCGACTGCAGCGGTTGGAATCTGTGTCCAGCGACGCTGCTCCCGGTGCAAAGGTCAGTGCCCACCACAGGTGGTCAGGCGGAAACCACGCCCACCACAACAGACCAACAGCCTTGGGAAGTCAGCTTCTAATTTCAATTAAGTTAAAATTTTCAATTCAGTAAAACAGTTACTGAAGTCCTCTCAATTTTTAGAGTGTCTATTTACAAATATTTTAAATTCAATTTTATATACTTAAATGCCACATCTTGTATAAATAAGAAAGGTGATTACGTTCAAGTCTTTTCAGAGACCCCACGACCATGCCATGTACGCCTCGCCTGCTAATTAAGTCACCTGCATCCCACTGCGGTTCTTCAGTCATTTAAAAGAAGCATGTACTGAGCTCCTCGGGTACAGTGTTTGTTAATCCCGGTGTCATTACGAAACGCTACCTTTAACAGCTTTCTCCAGCCTCACTACCTCACTGAGGCTCTCGGTCTGACCCCCCGATTCTCTACCCAATGCCATTCCCCAAACCTGGGCCCCAGCAGACACTAGTGAGTGCTGGTGTTTCAACAAACTCCCGGCACCACTGTGCAATGGCGACCAAAACAGTCAGTGGTAAAAGAATAAATCACTTGTTAATTCCTCCCTTAATTCCTCACTGTAGAAGCGGTTTTCAACTACATGTGGTTCTAATCTCCCTCTTCTTTCAGTGCAGAGATAGCATGCTATCACTCTCACTCCAATGAGTCTCCTCGCTTTCATACACTCTCTTGCTCACAGAAGAGGTCGGTGTGCGATTTAATACTGAACTCAGGCTTCAGGTGACCCTACGCTTCGCAGCGATGTACTGCTTTGCTTGTCCCAGAACTTCAGAGAAAGCACAGTGTCTCCCCTTGACCATGGGGGACATGTTCTGATGCCTCCGTGCATGCTGAAATCACAGAGAGTGCCAGACCCGAGATATACTACGTTTTTTTACTGTGGACACATACCTATGAAAACTGTAAATTATAAGTTAGGCACAGTTAAATATTATCAACAGTAACAAGTAACACAGCAGAGCAATGATGACAATGTACTACAACAGAAGTTATGTGAATGTGGCCTCTATCTTCCTCTCTGGTAACCCAGACGGCTCCTAAGTGACTAAGGGGCACGGGAGTGGATTTGCTGGACAAAGATGATTCCCCTCCCAGCTGGGTGGGACCAAGGTGGACAGCCCAAAATTTCATCATGCTACTCAGAACAGTATGCAATTTAAAACCTGGGAATTGTTTATTTCTGGAATCCTCCATTTTGTATTTCCGGACCGTGGCTCACCGTGGATAGCCGAAACCGCAGAAAACGAGACTGCGCATTATGGGGCCACTGCACTGCTGAGCACAAGTGTCGCTCCTGCGGAGCGTTTGGGCTTGTTAGCCCCGGAACCGATGTTAGCTGCGCAGCGCAGGCTAAGCCCTCTGAGGGCGTGGCCCCGTGCGCGCGCCGCCCCGTGCGGACAGTAATGGGGCCACGAGCTCCCAGCACGGTGGGCCCGCGTGCTCCAGATGTAAAATGCATGCACGGAGAGCTGGCGTGACGGACACCCAAATATTTTAGTGGCAGAACAAAGCAAACACCACATCAGAGAAAGACCGAATGAAACCTGATTATTGGCCTGTTCATAACCTTAGTCTTTCTTGGATATTTATTTCATAAGTGCTTAGAGCTGAAGATATATGCAGATGCCTCTAAACCGTCAGTGCTCTGTGCCCACAGAGTTAAACATAAACTTTCTTAACATGAGATGGTTTATGACAAATGTGTTTATCATTTCAAGATGACACAAATATTTATAAAAAGTCCAACCACTTGGTCATTTCTTTAAGTATTACATTATAAATAACAGATAATATATAAAGTGAAATTATACAAGATTGGGAATGAAAATAGTAATCTTTACTTTTTAGTTTTATGACCATTATACTTAAAAATATGCAACTTGAACACTACTTTGGACATTTGTATGTATGTATCACCATAATAAAATAAATTCACACAGTACCTCTTGAAGCTGAATAAATTTTCCTTCCATTACTGAAAGAGCACTGCTTTTCTCCACTAGTTGCTTATGAAGCTTGATCATTTCTACATTGTCCCGAATGTTTGACCTGTAATGACGTGTCCAAGAGGAGAGACAGGAAAAAATACAAGGCGAAAGTGAAAAAATCTGTCATGGATTCACAGTGTTTCATGGAATGTTACCCAAAAACAATGTATACACTTGCAGATCAGTCCCCAAGATTTTCAGTTCATTACATACTTAGGGTTAGATTATTTAAAACCAACTAATAGCCACTCTGAAGTCTAGACCCAAACACTCCCGGGATCTGAAGGGAGCCCAGACGCGATGACTGTGTCACCCTCACGATAACTGGTAACATGGGTTCCAGGTCACTTCCCAGTGTCCTGAGAGGCGGCGCACAGGAACGGCCCCACCCCCAGAAGGGGATCACCATGAGACCTGTCCCTCTGCGAAAAGCATGCAGCACAGCTGCTCATCTTCCCACCACGCCCTCGAAACAAATGGAATTGCAAGATTACCATTTATTGGCGTTTCCTCCTGGAGTTTGAACTTCTCAAAAAATTTCTAAAAAAAGTGACTTAGCATTTTATACTAATAATGCCCAAAGCTGGCATTTAAATATGTTGCACATGTGCCTTCAGCTGTAAGAGATTGTTTAACGTCCACAGGGCACCCCGAAACTCTATATGCTGCGGTACGAGTTTGTACTTTTCCTGCCGAGATTAAAGCAGACGGAGAATTTAACAGGAAGATCTCATTAAAGGTTAATCACAGATCTAAATGAATACCTGCTTTCAAAAGGCATTTATTTTCCTGACAGAGAAATTGAGTTCCTTAATTTAATACATTTTACATTCAAAAGCATCTTTGAAAATGTGAAGCTCGCTTTTAGGCTTTATATTTTAAGGAAAATAAACATACACAATTTAAATGCAGAAAATTTTCCCTGTATTTAAAATAAGTAATTTTGCTTCCCAAACCTATCTAGTGCACACATATTGGAAAAATTGTCACACTGCCCTACTGGAACCAGAAAATGGACTACAAAGCTCACACATCTGTAAACCAGCTGAGGACTTGAAATACTTAATTCTCCACTTTGATATTTGAAAGTTCATTGTATTTTGGCATCGGACAGTTCGTTGTCCTCACACAGAAGATAAACAAGTCCGAGAGCCTGGATCTTGCCCAGGGCACAGCCTTAACACAATGTTAAAATCACCGTGTGTCTAAAACACATTATCTAGTAGTTCTGAGGGCACCCTCAATAGTGCACTCGGGGTTCTTCCCTGGCATCAGCTCCACTCACTGTGATAGTATCACTAAAGAGAGTAGCAGCAATGCTATCTTACTCACTAAAGATAATACTACTGTCTTCACTAGAAAAGTGTAATACGGAGAAAGATATATGTTATAGGTCTAAAGAAAATCTCCATTTTTTTCACATTTAAAAGTCAAAATATGATTTATCTGTTTTCCCCAAAATTACCCAGTTTAGTCACTTGACAGCGAGTGACGCTTGCTGACCTGGAAGAACAGAATGGCGTTCAAATAAATAATTTCAGACCTTTTCTTGTATTTTCAGTTGTTCCTGATATTTCATTTTTCTTACTTCTGAGTATGTTCAATATTTTCAAGAAGATATATAGAGTGGGAAAAACGTAAGCTTATCATTGTGTAGAAAATAATATAGTAATTAATAATAATACAAGAATAAACTCTGTTTCCTGTAGTCACAGCTAAACATTTACTTTTGCAGGCTACGTGAATGACGGTTTAAGGGACCTCCGCTCTAGACTGTCCTGCCCCTTCACACACAGTGACGGGGACCTCACATCGTATCTTCAGGGTGACGGCGTTCCAATGGCAGGAACACGCACAGCCCTGACCGCTGTGGCTCAGTGGGTGGGGCATCGCTCTGCAAATGGAGGGGTCGCTGGCCAGGTGTGCAGGGAAGACAACTTACCAGTTTCTCTCACACATTGATGTTCTTCTCCCTCCCCTTCTCCCTCCCTGCCCCTCTTCCTAATAAGTAAATGAAATCTTTAAAAAAAGAAAGAATAATGCACAGTAAAAACATGCAGGTGAACTCTGACAGCCATGTACCAGTTCATACACGCTGCATTGCACACGGTGAAATGACTTGCAAACAGGCATCTATCAGGCATCTCAATTAAATTCTTCGTAAAAATGAATTTCTCAACAAGGATTTTGAAAAAACATGAACATTAAGTTGGAAAATAGTTTCATTTCTTCCTCTTTCTTTTTAACAGACATATTATTTAGAATTAAGATAAAATCTTCTAAAACTCTGAAAAGACTTGTTGGCCCATCTCACGATTCAAAACAAACTGAAATAAATTAGATTTTATGTTGAAAAAGTAACACAGCTCAACAACCTGTGTGCCAAGTTTCTCTCGTAATTTGAAACAGTCAAGCAGTAAGCTCTGAAGATGGGATTCCTACTGGGAGCCCTGAAAACACGTGCCTCCAGCTTTGCTACCGGGCGCCATCACAGACCTAGGAACGCCCAGCCTTCGTTTCGCTGGGGAAGGGAGACTTTCAGACGCAAGACGTAATGTACAGTCTACTGTGAAATCCCAAGGAGAAAAAGAATCTTTGCTTCGGTGAGTTTCTTATACTTCATTTCCCAGGCACACAACTCCCTCAACACCGCCCCCCTGCAACCCCCAAAGACGTTTCATTCTTTGCTACAGGAAGAATGATGAATGCTAAAAGGTCCTTTTGATTTTTTAAAATATTTTATTGATTACGCTATTATAGTAGTCCCATTTCCCCTTTATTCCCCTCCTTCCTGCACCCCTCCCACCCATACCCTCCCCCCACCCCGTTTGGTTCATGTCCACGGCTGGAACATACAAGTTCTTTGGCTTCTACATTTCCTATACTATTATTAACCCCCCCGTCTGTTTTGTACCTACCATTTATGCTACTTATTCCCTGTATCTTTTTTCTCATTCTGTCCCCTCCCCTTCCCCACTGATAACCATCCATTTGATCTCCATTTCTGTGATTCTGTTCCTGTTCTAGTTTGTTTAGTTTGTTTTTGGTTTTGTATATTTTTAGGTTCGGTTGTTGATCATTGTGAGTTTGTTATCATTTTGCTGTTCATATTTTGATCTTCTTCTTTTTCCTAGATAAGTCCCTTTAACATTTCATATAATAAGGGCTTGGTGATGATGAACTCCTTTAACTTGACCTTATCTGGGAAGCACTTTATCTGCCCTTCCATTCTAAATGATAGTTTTGTTGCATACAGTAATCCTGGATGTAGGCTCTTGCCTTTCATGACTTGGAATACTTCTTTTCAGCCCCTTCTTGCCTGCAACGTTTCTTTTGAGAAATCAGCTGACAGTCTTATGAGAACTCTCATAGGTAACTTTCTCCTTCTCTTTAATCTTGGGTAATGTAATTATGATGTGCATTGGTGTGTTCCTTCTTGGGTCTAACTCCTTTGGGACTCTCTGAGCTTCCTGGACTTCCTGGAAGTCTATTTACTTTGCCAGTTTGGGGACGTTCTCCTTCATTATTTTTTCAAACAAGTTTTCAATTTCTTGCTCTTTCTCTTCTGCTTCTGGCACCCCCATGATTCAGATGTTGGAATGTTTAGAGTTGTCCTGGAGGTTCCTAAGCCTCTTCTTATTTTTTTGAATTCTTGTTTCTTCATTCTGTTCTGGTTCAATGTTTCTTTCTTCCTTCTGGTCCACACTGTTGATGTGAGTCCCAGTTTCCTTCCCATCACTGTTGGTTCCCTATACAATTTTATTTATTTCACTTTTCATAGCCTTCATTTTTTCCCTCTAATTTGTGACCATATTCAACCAATTCTGTGAGCATCCTGATTACCAGTGTTTTGAACTGTGCATCTGATAGGCTGGCTATTTCTTCCTCGCTTAGCTGTATTCTTTCTGGAGTTTTTATCTGTTCTTTCATTTGGGCCATTTTTTTTTGTCTTGACGCACCTGTTACATATGAGGGGTGGAGCCTTAGGTGTTCACCAGGGCGGGGAACCCACGTGGCTGCATTGTCATGATTATGTGGGGGAGGGCCCAAGAGGGAACAGTGCCATTTGCTACGCCTTCTGCCAGATTTCAGTTACTTTCCCCGCTCCCCACAGGCAAACTGGGTCCCTCTGGTGCTGATTCCCGGGTGGGTGGGCCTGCGTACGTTCTCGGACCCTGTGGGTCTCTCCAACGAGCCCTCCTGTGAGGCTGGGAGTTTCTCCTGCTGCCGTCACAACCCCCACAGGTGTTTTCAGTCAGAGGTCTGAGGCTTTATTTCCCTGCTGGAGCCCTGGGTTGTGGGTCTGTCTCGCTCCCCAGTTGTTCCTCCCTGTTTATCCACATGCAAATTTGGGTCACCCGCTCCACCAGCCACATCTCACTGGGTTCTCCAGCTGCCACCTTGCAGAGTCCTCTCCACCCGAGCTACTGGTCTGGGTGAGTGTTTCTTTTTTTAACTCCGTGGTTGTCGGATTTCCATACAGCTCGATTTTCTGTCCATTCTGGTTGTTTTTTGTTTTTAAATTTGTTGTTGTCCTTCTTTTGGTTGTGCGAGGAGGCACAGTGTATCCACCTATGCCTTCTTCTTGGCTGGAAGTCCTTCTCTTTTTTTTTAGGTAAAATGTTATAATATAGTACTCAACATTGGTTAGAAGAGAAGGCTTTAGAGTACAGAGGCTAGGCTATAAGACTCTGGAAAGTAGTTAGATAAGATATTTATGAGATAGAGAGGCTCTTTTTGAGTAATAGTTTTAGGCTGACTAAATTTGGGGGTTAAAGTTGAAAACGACCTTAGGATTCAAGACTGCACATTTTTTTTAAACAGCAGAGCCATTCTGTAGGTGCACCGTTGAAGGGAATGGGGTCATTCAGCGCTTTTGTCAGGGATACACAGATAACAATCACCAGGAGGCACCCCTTCTGGAGAGGGTCACAGGAGGTTGCTGATAAATTAAATGGAGTAAGTTTCACTGAAAGCTGATGGAAATCTGTCTGAAAGGTAATGGGGCCACTCAAAACTGCTATGAGTTTGCAGGCAAGCACAACGCTCCTTGGTCTGAGACTGCACAGAGGAAAATGTTTGCCTGTACGTATTTATTTGCCTCTGGGTGATATCTTTCATGTGGTGTTGGGTCAAAATATAGATCTGAACTTGGTATTTTCTCTCTCAACACACACAGAACATGCGGGGGGGCAGTGGGGCGGAGCTCTCACACTCCCCTGACGGTGGAGGGCGCCCTCCCCGGGGCCAGGCAGGGCCAGCAAGAGGCCAAGTCCTGACTCATCTCGTCCAGGGGCCATTGTGAGGCTCAGGTTTCATGGATTACAACTAGTAACAGGAATCTGAGAACTATGTTCGATATATTAAAAAATTCCAATGGGAAATGTAGATTTATTGGCAATTCGTGGCAAAAATGAGCTAAAGTATTGTTTTTGTGTCTTGACGGAATTATACCTACTCAGCAATAACAAAGGTTATTTCACAATTATCAGAAGCAATAGTTGGTATGATCCTGTCTTTAAAAACAACTAATTAAATTAAAACTGCTTATTTAGTAGAAAAAAAATATGACAGAAACACAAGGTCCCTAGGAACACAAGTGGCTGTTGTTTGAAAGGTAGGAAGCCACTTACCTGTTTCTGTCTTCATGTCATACAGTTGTTGAGGGGCTACCTGAGGCTGAGGAAGGCAGTGAGCTTGGCCAGAGTCCTCAGGTGAGGGAGCCAGCACTGCAGTCCGGTCCTGAGAGAGAAATTCTTCCCCCTCCTCTGAGCCGCTCCCTTCCTCAGAGATGTTCCTAAGCTGTGGCTTTCCCTCCACTCTCGGGTCTGTGCTAACAGGTGAGTCACTGTTAATGGTGACAATTTCTGTGGTTTGTGTAAAGTGCTGAGAAAATATGTGAAGCTGCTATCACAAAAAAAATTCTGACATAATGTTAATAATAAAAAGCACAGGGATTAAAAAATGGAATGTAAGTGATAGTTTTCATTGGACAAATTCTAAGGCATTCAAAACAACAGTGAGAATATATTTGTGGTGAATATATTTGTAAAAAGTGACAGATCCCCTCCCTGTGTAATAGTAACGTCTGCATGGTTGTCCCTGGCCCCAGTTACCCTTCCCTCTGAGAACCAGATGTGCCCTCTAAATTAGGGGGCGGGGCAATTAGACAAATCCAAATTGAGGAACGTTCTGCAAATAGCTATCGATGGGCTGCAAAAGACTGGAGAACTACCCTAGAATAAAGGCAACCTAAAAGATGTGACTATTAAAACACAATACATGAGCCTTGACTGGACACTAGATCAAAACAAAACAGAAACAGCTATTTAAACAAAATAGCTCTGAAGGGCATTATTGGGACAATTGGGAAGTGTGAATACGGACTGCGTGTTAGATGATGCCACTCTGTCACTCCTTCTGAAATGCCCTGAATGTGACAGCTGCACTGTAGTGATGCAGGAGGATGTCCTTGTTCCTAGAAGATGCTCAGAGGTACACAGAGGGTGAAGTGATCCGGGCACTCAGCTCTCAGACGTGCGGGGGGTAGGGGTGGGGAGAGGAGGAGAGGAAGGGAGAAGGGCTTGTGCATGCTCGTGCACAGTGCAGAACGGGTTTGTGTCATTCACAGACATGCAAAGGGGTGAAAGGCAGGTGAGTGCTCTCACTACTACATGCACCACTTTTCTGCAGGTTTGCAATTTTTCAAAATGAAAATCTGGTGAAGAACTCAGGAGTGCCAGGAAGTAATCCTGTGCCTGTGCACAGAGTGGAGACTGGAGCCCTAGAGTGAGCTCCGTCTTACATTGCGTGGCTGCAACAGGCCCGTTTCAGGATTTGATAGTTTGCTCTTAACCAAAGGGGACGGGGTAAGTTAAATGTCTGAAACATTTATGGGTTAAATTTCCTCCACTGGGACGTTATGGCAGTTACATGATTTTTAATTAAGAAGATAAACACCCTAACATGTACTTAAAAAAGAAACAGTACAAACTAGTTACACATTTGGTAAGAGTATAAATATTTTTGGAGTTGAAAAAGTCAATAAAAGGTAAAATCATTCTGATTTTAATGTTCATGTACATGTGTTCACTGGTTACTGCTGTGCATTTAATTTAAGACGGCCTTTTTAATAAGCAGAAAATGTGCATTTTTATATTGTTTAAATTTTAATATGGACTTTTGTTCAAAACAACACAGACATTCAGGCTACTTGTAAATGATACAAGATTTTTTGCTAATGAGGCATTATGTAGAACATATGCAAAAATCACAGCTCAGTCTTCCAAAATAGACCACAATAACAAGAAAAAACACGACTTTAATAAAAAGGAGCAGCACTGGGCTTTTACTTCAAAGCAATTAAGGGCTTTGGATAACCAAAAGTTCATGTCAAGCTGATGCCAAACCAAACTGGTCTATTAAACACATACTCTGAAGGGTTGCCGCAATATTCTGTGCAAAGGCTCCCTGCCGTAAATACCCCGCACCGCACTCTGAAGGGCACAGCTATGCTGGGTTCATGTTTGAGAACAAGGAGTCCAACATTCAGATCAGACTTCTAGAGTTTCAAATCTGAAATAATGTATCCGTGAAAGACAAGTTCAAATATGTTTTCCATTTTGTAATTTTTCTCTGCAGTAAATTACACCAAGTTTTATATCCCCCCTGACATTTTTTCAATGGTTTCCCATTAGTCTCAAAAGGAAAAACAAACCTGCTGCTACACACAGAACTGGGAGCTACGTGTAAACATGTAAGAAAAAACAGACTCGAAGCCTCCGATTTGAAGTCATTTCTTCAGTCTTCAACGACTGTACTTCAAGAAACAATACGCCATTCATTACACACACCCTTCCTTCCAAGGAGACAACGTGTAATTCTCAATTTTATAAAATCAGTGAGGTAGAGTACAAATTGGTTTATTTCTTTGGCCTCAATAAGCGATAGTGCCTTTACCTGTAATTCTTATTTTGTCTTCTAGTTTTTGGTATGACACAGAAAAAAAAGGCTGCTACGGCATGACTAACAGAGACCCCCAAGGAGGGCAGTAGCCCCGTTTTTAGGGTGAACTCTTCTACGCGTACACGTTGCTGTCTCTTGCTGACGTTTCATGCAGAAAATGCATACCTGCACATCAGTCTGTGTCTTGTGCTGACCTAGTCCTGGGACTGAAGGGCTGAAGGACTTCGGGAGTCCCCTTCAGTTCACTGTGACCACTCCAGTTTCTGGAAGGCCGTCTCCCCTCGGAAGGGGGACCAGCATGCACAGTGTCCGTGCTACTCTTTGGGAACTTAAGAAATACAACAGAGAAAGTGAGGCTGACAGGAATCGGCTCCAAGCTTGGACTTGGCCTTGGTGCAGAATTTCTGTATTCAGATGACATTTTAAATACGGCTGTGGGCAATTTACCGAGATCACCACACTTGGTGCTGGGGCCCAGGCCCTCAGCACGGTTCCTCATAAGGACACACGGATTGATTTTCCAAGAAGGCTAAGTCTAAATCAGTTCTTCTTAGGGGAACACCAATAACTCCTTGGTATCCAAGCTGGTTCAAAGCCAAGGTTCAAATTATATCCCCTAATATATATATAATTCTCAAAAAATATTCATTTTTTTGCCATGTACTTATAAGCATATATAAATGTCCCTAAATATATAGAATTTCATCATATAATGAACATTTACACATAAGTTTTCAGAAACAGAAATCATGAGACAGTGCTAATCTTTTAAAACTCTGAAAGACAGTTTTGCATGTATTTTTAACCTTACTTCACTTCTTATAAACAAGTCTGACGTTACGAATCACTTCTTAGCTGCTTCAAGTGTCACCATGTAGAGCTGGTTTGTGAAAGGAGAGCGAAAGGCTGGGCCTGAAGTGAAAACCAGAAAACCACCCCGGTTTCTCTAAGACCCTAGCCGCGTGAGCGTGCTATCACATAAACTGCGGATCGGGGAAACAGAGGATCTAGGCCTGGTTTGAAACAAATGGAGAGAGAAATAAAATAGGTGTGACAAGTGCGACACGCAGGCCTCCTATGGACTCCAGTTCCACCAGCAGAAAGACATCTTCGGAGGAGTTTGACTGTCAGCGGGTTATTGGCTAAGATCAAGGACCTGCTGTCTCTGTTAAGTGTGACGATGGGACGGTGGTCGTATGAAAAGAAAACTCCCTATCGGACAGAGATGGGTGCCGGCGCCTTTACAGGCGAGAAGACACAGCATCGGCTCGGGCTAATTCGCTGGAGAAAGCCGAGGTGAGGGCCTGGCGGAGGAAGACCGGCACCTCGCTGACAACTGTTGAACCCGAGTGATGGGAACATGGGGGCTCAACAGACTATTCTCTTGACTTTTGGGTACACTTGGTCAAAAAGTAACAGAAAGAGAAAAGCCATGAAGGGAGGAAAATACCAAGGAAGAACACACAAAGTCTTCCCGGGAACACAGTGCGAAAGCACAGACGCAAGAACAGTCATTAGTAACGACAACGATGAGGACGATGACAAACCGAGGCGGACAGACAAAAAGTGCTACGCCCGACAACCCGCCAAACATGAAGGGGCCGCGAGGAGATCGCCGCAGGGCCCCCCCAATCCATGACCACCAACAGAGTTGGACGCAAACTCTGAATGCTGGGAGGGGCAACACCTTTGGGGGTAAAAAAGAACTGGTCCCATTGTAAGGAATTTACTGTCTTTTAAGGTTGAAAACCCTTGAGGCTGGACTCATTCAGCAGGTGAGCGGGCAGCCGAGCCCGTCACACAGAG
>PVIA01014563.1:0-26493 GCA_004024845.1 Tonatia bakeri
AGCAACAGGGAAGTAGGAGGAGGAAGGAAGGGGGAAAAGATATAGAGAATAAGTAGCATAGACAGTAGGTAGAAAATAGACAGGGGGAGGGTAGGAATAGTATGGGACATGTAGACACTAGAGAACTTATGACACATGGACATGAACTAAAGGGGGGAATGAGGGTGGGAGGGGATGGGCAGGGTGGTGGGGAGTGAGGTGGGAAAATGGGCCAACTGTAGTTGCATAATCATTAAAATAAAGAATTTAAAAAAAATATTCCAAGAAAATTGACATTAAAAAAGCTGGGGTAGCAATACATATCAGACAATACAGAATTCAAAACAAAGGTTATGAAAAGAGACATAAGGGGACACTATATAATATGTAAGGGAACAACACATAAAAAAAGATATAACCCTTGTAAATATATATGCACCCAACATACGAACACCAAAATATATAAAGAAAATCTTCAGGGGCTTCAAGAAAGATACTGACAGCAACACAATTGTAATGGAAGGTTTTAACACCCCACTGTCAACAATGGATAGATTTTCTAAGCAGAGTCAACAAGGATATTCCAGCATTGAACAACGCTCTAAATCAAATGGGCTTAACTGATATATAAAGAATTTTTTTACCTGAAAGAAGTAAAATATACCTTCTTTTCAAATGCACGTGGAACATCTTCAAAGATAGACCACAGTGTAGGTCACCAAACAAACATCAACAAACGCAAGAAAATTGAAATCATATCAAACATCTTCTCAGATCACAATCACATAAAACTAGAAACCACATCAAGTAAAAAAAAAAAAACCTCAATAACTAAAAATCATGGAGACTGAATAACATGCTATTAAATAATGAATGGTTTAACAATGAGATCAAGGAAGAAATTACAAATTTTCTGGAAATGAATGAAAATGAATACAGAAAAACCCAAAACTTATGGGGCACAGTAAAGGCAGTTCTGAGAGGGAAGTTGATAGCCATATAGGCCTACATAAAAAGATAGAAACACTTCAAATAGACAACTTAGCCTTACATCTACAAGAACTAGAGGAACAATAACAAAGAAAGCTCAGAGCCAGTAGAAGGAAGGAAATAATTAATATCAAACATAATTAAATGACATAGAGTCTAAGACAACAACTCAAAGGATCAATAAATGCATGAGATGTTTATTTTAAGATAAACAAAATTGACAAGCCTTTAACCAGAGTCATAAAAAAAGAAGAGAGAGGACCCAAATAAATAAAATCAGAAATGAAATAGAATTTACAAAGAATATACCACAGAAATACAAAGAATTGTATGAAATTACTACAAACAAATATATGCCAAGAAATTTCACAACTCGGCAAAATGGACAAATTTCTAGAAACGTATAATCTTCCAAAACGGAATCAAGAAGAAACAAAAAACCTGAATACACCAAAAATAATTAGTGAATTTGGAGCAGCAATAAAAAAATCTCCAAGCACACAGAAGCCCAGGACCTGTTTGCTTCACACGCAAAATTTATCAAACATTTAGAAAAGAGCTAACTCCTAACCTTATTATTTTTTTGAAATATATGTTATTGATTATGCTATTACAGTTGTCCCATTTCCCCTCCCTTATTGCCCTCCACCATGCATGCCCCTTCCCACCCACATTCCCCCCCTTTAGTTCATGTTCATGGGTCACACATATAAGTTCTTTGGCTTCTACATTTCATATACTATTCTTAACCTCCCCTGTCTATATTCTACCTACAATTTATGCTACTTATTCTGTGTACCTTTTCCCCTGTCTCCCCTTCCCACTTCCCTGTTGATAACCCTCCATGTGATCTCCATTTCTGTAATTCTGTTCCTGTTCTAGTTGTTTGCTTAATTTGCTTTTGTTTTCGTTTTAGGTGTGGTTGTTAATAATTGTGAGTTTGCTGTCATTTTACTGTTCATAGTTTTTATTTTCTTTTTCTTAGATAAATCCCTTTAGCATTTCCTATAATAAGGGCTTGGTGATGATGAACTCCTTTAACTTGATGTTATCTGGAAAGCACTTTATCTGCTCTTCCATTCTAAATGAAAGCTTTGCTGGATAGAGTCATCTTGCATGTAGGCCCTTGCCTTTCATGTCTTCAAATACTTCTTTCCAGCCCCTTCTTGACTGTAAGGTCTCTTTTGAGAAATCCACTGACAGTCTTATGGGAACTCCTTTGTAGGTAACTGTCTTCTTTTCTCTTGCTGCTTCTAAGATTCTCTTCTTATTTTTAATTTTGGGTAATGTAATTATAATGTGCCTTGGTGTGTTCCTCCTTGGGTCCAACTTTTTTGGAACTCTCTGAGCTTCCTGGACTTCCTGGAAGTCTATTTCTTTTGCCAGATTGGGGATATTTTTCTTCATTATTTGTTCAAATAAGTTTTCAATTTCTTGCTCTTCATCTTCTCCTTCTGTTACCCCTATAATTCGCATGTTGGAACGTTTAAAGATGCCCCGGAGGTTCCGAAGCCTCTCCTCATTTTTTTTTTTAATTCTTGTGTCTTCATTATTTTCTGGTTGAATGTTCTTTTCTTCCCTTAGGTCCATACCATTGATTAGAATCCCAGTTTCCTTCCCATCACTATTGGTTCCCTGGACATTTTTCTTTATTTCTCTTTGCATTGCCTTCATTTTTTCATCTAATTTGTGACCAAATTCAACCAATCATGTAAGCATCCTGATTACCAGTGTCTTGAACTGTGCCTCTGATAGGTTTACTATCTATTCCTCACTTAGTTGTATTTTTTCTGGAGCTCTGATCTGTTCTTTAATTTGTGCCATTATTATTATTATTATTTTGTCTCAGCACACATGCTACATATAAGGGGCAGAGCCTTAGGTGTTCAGCAGGGTGGGGAAACCCACATCACTACTTTGTGATGCTATATGTGAGGAAGGAGTTGAGAGGGAACTATGGCACTTGCTCTACTCTCTGCTAGATTTCAGTCACTTCCCCCACTACCCACAAGCAAAGTGGGCCCTTCTGGTGCTGATTCCCAGGTGAATGGGTGTGTGTACATTCTAGGACCCTGTGAGTCTCTCCAGTAAACTCTCCTGTGAGGCTGGGAGTTTCTTCCACTGCCATTTCAACCCCTACATGTATTTTCAATTGGTGGTTTGAGGTTTTATTTCCCTATGCTGCTGCCCTGGGTTTCACAGTCTGTCACCCTTCCCAGGTGTTCCTCCAGGTTTATCTGCATATGAATGTGTGACTGCCTGCTCTACCAGCCACCACCTTGGTGGCCAGCTGCAGCCTTTCCCACCCTACTCCATGATCTGCCACCTGGCTGGGCCCACCAGCTGCTGCTTTGCCCGCCCCAGTCCTCCACTGCTGCTTTGCCATGACTCCTCTCTGCCCAGCTGCCCATCTCCGCCCATTCTACTGGTCTAGATGGATGTTTCTTCTTTAACTCCTTGGTTGACAGACTTCCATACAGTTCAATTTTCTGTCGGTTCTGGTTGTTTTTAGTTTTTTAAATTGTTGTCCTTCTTTTGGTTGTATAAGGAGGCACAGTGTATCTGCTTACACCTCTATCTTGGCCAGAAATAACTTTTAACCTTCTTAAACTATTTCAACAAATTCAGGGGGAAGGGAAGACCCCAAAATACTTTTTAGGAGGCCAATATTATTCTAATTCCAATACAAGGTAAAGACACAACAAAGAAAGAAAATGACAGGTCAATATTGCTGATGAACATAGATGTTAAAATCCTCAACAAAATATTGGCACTCAGGATCCAGCAATACTTTAAAAAGATCATACACAATGATCAAGGGGAATTATATTCAGAAATAAATAAATGTAATACATCATATAAAAATGAAAAAAATATATACATGACCATACCAATAGATGCTGAAAAAGCATTTGATAAATTACAGCACCCATTTATGATATAAACACTCAGCAAAGTGGGAATAGAGGAAGCACACCTCAGCATAATAAAGGCCATATACAAGAAACATACTGTCAAAATCATACACAATGGTCAAAAGCTAAAAGCTTTCCCCCTAAGATCAGGAATAAGACAAGGATGTCTGCTTTCACCACTTTTAATCCACATAGTATTAGAATTTATAGTCATAGCAATCAGACAAGAAAAAGAAATAAAATTGGAAAAGAGGAAGTAAACCTTCCAGTATTTACAGATGACATGATAGTGTACATAGAAAACTCTATAGGCTCCACCAAAAAAGTCCCTGATTTAATAACTGAATTTGGAAAAATAGTGGGATGCAAAGTCAATATCCAGAACTCAAAGGCATTTTTGTTCACCAACAATGAAATATTAGATACAGAAACTAGGAAAATCATCCCATTTGCTATAACAACAAGAAAAATAAAGTACCTAGGAATAAACTTATCCATGGAAGTAAAGGACCTGTACTTTGAAAACTACAGAACACTGAAGAAAGAAATTATAGAAGATAGAAACAAATGGAAGCATATACCATGTTCATGGTTTGGAAGAATCAACATCATTAAAATGTCCATACTACCCAAAGCAATCTATAAATTCAATGCAATCCCTAATAAAGTACCAAAGACATATTTCACAGATTTAAAAGAAATATTTCAAACATTTATATGGAACTAAAAAAGAATCCCGATAGCCTAAGTAATCTTAAGAAAGAAAAACAAAGTGGTGGGGAGAATCACAAGATTTGATATCAAGCTATCCTATAAGGTCATTCTAATGAAAAAAAAAAAAACACTCTGATCCTGGCATAAGAAGAGACACATAGACAAGTGGAACAGAATACAGAGCCCCCAAATAAACTTATGTTTCTATGATAAATCAATATTTTGCAGTTAAAGCAAAAGCATGAAATGGAGTAAAAATAGCATCTTCCACAAATGGTGCTGGGAGATCTGGAATGGAACATACAAAAAAAAAATGAAACTAAACCACTAGCTTACACCATAAACCAGAATAAACTCAAAATAGATAAAAGACTTAAACATCAGCTGTGACACAATAAAGTCCTAGAGGAAAACACAGGCAGTGAAACTTAACATATTCCACACAGGAATATTTTTGCCAATATATCTCCTAGGGCAAGGGAAATAAAGGAAATAATAAACAAGTGGTACTATACCAAATTAGAAAGTTTTTGCATGGCTAAAGAAAACATCATCTAAATGAAATGGGAACCAACCAGATGGGAAATCATTGGCCAACAATACCTTAGACAAGGGTTTTATCTAAATATATATATATATATATATATATATATATATATATATATATATATATATATACACACACACACACACACATATATATACATATATATACACATATATACATATATATACATATATATATTTATATTTATATTTATATTTATATATATATAAACCCCACATGACTCATAACCAGGAAGACAAAAAATCCAGTTAAAAATGGGCAAAGGGCCTGAACAGACACTTCTCCAAAAAGAAACTACAGAGGGTCCATAGTCATATGAAAGGATGATCAAGATCATTCACCATTGCAGAAGTGCTAATTAAAACCACAATTAAATACCACTTCACACTGGTCAGAATGGCCATCATTAACAAATGAAAAGCAATAGTGCCGTTGAGGATGTGGAGAAAAGGGAACCCTAGTACACTGTTGGTGGGAACACAGACTGGTGTAGCCACTGTAGAAAACAGTATGGGATTTCCTCAAAAACTAAAAATGGTACTGTATTTTTACCCAGCAATTCCACCATGGTGATCATACCCTAAGAACCTTGAAACACCAATTCAAAAAAACCTATACACCCATTTGTTCATAGCAGCATTATTTGCAATAGCCAAGTGCTGGAAACAGCCTAAGTGCCCATCCATAAGTGAGTGGATCAAACAACTGTGGTACATTTATACAATGGCATACTGAGCAGCAAAAAGAAAGAAGGAACTCCTACCTTTTGCTACAGCATGTATGGAACTGGAGTGCATTATGCTAAGTGAAATAAGCCAGGCAGTGAAAGACAAATACCATATGACCTCACCTATAAGTAGAACCTAATTGACAAAACAACCAATGAGCCAAATAGAACCAGAAGCATGGAAACTTGGAATATACAGACATGTACTGAAGGGGAAGTGTGAGGGGGATAAGGAAAAAAAAGTAGGGGAGGGGTGTTTTTAAAGTACTAGTATAAATGACCCTTGGACATGGACAACAGGGTGGTTACTAACTGTGGGACTGGTGGTGGGCAGGGCAATGGAGAGCAATGGAGGGAAATTGGGACAACTATAATAGGTCAACATTAAACAAAGAAAAGAAATAGGTTCTAAATATTGAGAAACTTGGTAAGTTTTTGGAAAACATTTTATTGTTTATGTTATTATAGTTGTCCCAACTTAACCCCCTGATAAGTTTTCACATAGTGTTTATTAATGCAACAAATCATTAAAACCAATGTGCATACCATATCTTACTCACTGGGGAATATATCAGCAGTAACATCTACAGTTGTACAACTTATTAAATATTTTCTTTTTTAAATAATTTCTTAAATAGTTTATCATTTTGTCTAATTTTTTTAAGATTTTTATTTATTTTTTAGAGAGGGAAGGGAGGGAGAAAGAGAGAGAGAGAGAGAGAAACAGCAATGTGCGGTTGCTGGGGTACATGGCCTGCAACCTAGGCATGTGCCCTGACTGGGAATCGAACCTACGACGCCTGGTTCGCAGCCTGCACTCAATCCACTGAGCTACACCAGCCAGGGCAAATATTTTCTTTTTTTAAAAGATTTTATTTATTTATTTTTAGAGATGGAAGGGAAGGAGAAAGAGAGAGAGAGAGAAACATCAATGTGCAGTTGATGGGGGCCATGGCCTGCAACCTAGACGTGTGCCCTGACTGGGAATCGAACCTGTGATGCTTGGTTCACAACCCGCGCTCAATTATTAAATATTTTCAAACATGCATTTGTCCCTCATAACCAATCTTTGAGATACTATCATTATAACAAATCCTTTATGACCCATATCACATGCCTCACAGTGTTCTCAACGGTTGGCATGTATCAACCTGTTTAATCCTCACAACAGTGTTACAAAGTATAGGTACTATTATTGTATTTATTTCACAAATGAAAGAAACTGAGACACAGAAACTTTAGACATCTTGCCTAATTTCAACTCAGCTAGTGATCAATAAGGCCAGGATTTGGGCCCAGGCATTTTGGCACCAGAGTATATGCTGCACAATCCGCAATATGACCTTCCTGAATTAATGGCACTATTCTTCATAAGATTGTTGTCAGAATAAATGACAAATGGCACTGGGGACAGTGTCTGCCTCACAAACGTGTATTTGGAGAATGTTTAGTGTGAGTATATTTTATGTCATTACTTGTAAAACCAAGTAGGTTCTTTTTGTAGCTGCAAGAATTGAGGTTTGGAGTGGTTGCCTAATTTGAGTGGCCTGAATTATTTATCATTAAGATCTCTATAGAGATTAGCACATGCTAATTTCGACTGGTAAAACCACGTAAAGATGCATAAAGGAAAAGATAATAATCTCACCCACAGGACCTGCATTTGCATGCACCTAAAGTGTGAGCAGTTTTAATAATGGTTACAATTCTGTCCATACACTTCTTTTTCAAGCAAAGCAAAATAAATTAATGTGCAAAATATCTGCAGGGTTGGAAGAATGCTTGGTGTCATGGGCTGTAATAGTAAGGAGACAATTAAATGTAGATTTCCCTTCAAATTGCTGGTCTAATTTAACAATAGGTTAAGGAAAATGTTCTGGGTCAATAGTTTATTGTGGTTACATATCTTAAAATGTACTTTTTAAATTCATTTTCAATGAATTTTTAAATATATTTTATTGATTATGCTACTATAGCTGTCCCATTTTTCCTCCTTCATTTCCCTCTACCCTGTGCACCCCTTCCCACCCACATACCCTCCTTTTAGTTCATGTCCATGGGTCATACATATAAGTTCTTTGGCTTCTACATTTCCTATACTTTTCTTAACCTCCACTCATCTATTTTGTTGCTACCATTTGTACTACTTATTCTCTTTACCTTTTCCTGCTCTCAGCCCTTCCACTCCCCCAATGTCTCTTCACAGAGAGGCTCTTTTCCCCAAATACCTCAGTTACCATAATTATTCCTCCATCATTGCCAGAGTTCTAAGTCAATATCACAATGAATTGATGGCTTTTTAATTTAATTTAATTTTATTTTATTTTATTTATTTATTTATTTTTAGGGAGGGGAAGAGAGGAAGAAAGAGAGGGAGGGAGGGAATATCAATGTGTGGCTGCCTCTCACACACCACCTACTGGGGCCCTGATCCACAATCCAGGCATGTGTCTTAGACTGGGAATTGAACCAGTGACCCTTTGGTTTGCAGGCTAATACTCAATCCACTGAACCACACCAGCTGAGGCTTTTTTAATATTTTATTTTATTTAGGCATTTATATATAGCTGCATTTGGAATCCTCAATGTGTATTCCTTCATTATCTTTCTTTTTTCTTTCTTAGCTACTTACCTTGCAAAAGGATTTGATACCTGTCGTATTCCTCAGTGGTGGTAGAGGGGTATTGTTGTGATTTCCTAACACAATACCTTGATACTAATTAAGAAAAATCAAGTCTTTCCAGTTTTAGTTTTCTTTTTTACTCCGAAATACTTATTTAAATCTTATCTCACATTTCCCATAGAGTTTTGTTTCATTTTCATATCATTCCTGAACAAATATTTTCACAGATTTTATCCTAAGCATTATAGATTTTATCACTGTCATATTTTATCACTGTCACAATTACCTTTTTTATCCTATTGTACTTACTTATGAAGTTGTACTGGCCTGCAAATAAAATACAGACTTTTATCATAGCGTTTCTATGTATTGCACTTAACAAATACCTATTTAACATTTACTTTGTTCCAGACATGTCATATGTTTATATGAATATTACAACTTTTTGCACTTGTTCACTGCTGTATCCTCAGGGCCTTAAAGAGATAACGTCACCAGCATTTTTGAGATAGTTCCTCACTGAGAGCATGTTGTAATCCTTAAGTGGCAGACATTACCACATAGAACAAGCAGACCCTGGCTTTGGTACCTTTTCTTTCTAGACACTGACCTGGGTAGTTGAGCTCTTCTGGCACTTGGACCTGCAGGTAAACAGTTTGATAAGATTTTTTTCTGAAAGTCTTACCAACCATAGTCCTAGGCTGTTTGGCAATGTAACCACAGAGTTTAAATCCAGCTAGGTAACAGGTTTACTCATAGCCTTCATCCCCACAGTTCTGGAGTTTCCAAATAAGAAGTTTAGATACCATCATGTGTTTTCTGAGACACAGTATTGTAACTGTCCTTAGCTATGTTCTCTGGCTTCCACATTTGATCCTTGCTGTAATTGACGGAACTGGAGGTACTCATTGAAGCTACTTCAAAAAATGGACCCCCTTGCAGACTAACTGAGCAAGTCCACATGTAATCAATAAACTGACACTGAGCCATCCTCCAGGAAACAAAACTGCATACACAGCTTCCTCTTGTAGGGTTTGTTGCAACTCATGCTTAAAACACTCTTGTACATTGCAAGCTGAAGAGAAATATTCTTTCCTCACTTAAAACTACTTTGTGTTAACCTTAGTCAGTGTTTCAATGGTTTTATAGCTCTAACAGTAAATTTTTAAAATCTCCAGAATGCATCATTTGGTTGCATGGCTTGTAAAGTGATGTCATTCTCTATCACTGTCTGTTTCCCCAGCCTTTATTAGGATATGTACACACCTCTGTGTATTTCTGAGTGAATATAACAGTATTTTGTCAATTTGTGGGAAATACAGGTATGAGATTTTTAGTGAAGTTAGCATAAAATGTACTCTACACCCAGGAAAAAAAGCTCATTACAAATACCAAATCATTGTAGTTGTTGCTTCAAAATCTCTGGAGTTCCTGGTGTGAAATCTGAAACCAGTCCCCATACATGGAGGGCAAGGAGAGACTGAAAAGGCAGGCCGCTCCAGATTGGTAAGTGGCAGGTTTAATAAGCAAGGGTCTTACTTGAGGCTTGTCTTGGGCAACCAAGACAAGATCTCACCCATTCACCAGAATCCTAAACATTTGTATGGAAGCCTTAATGGGGTTCAGTCTCATATACCATCAAGATTGTCTTAACAACACATTGCTCTCTTAAGGCTGCATCCTGAAAATGGCTCCCACTGTAGAATGGTGGGCAGAATATATGAGGTCTGTCTAGAAGAAGTCCAGCCATTGTTAATATAACAAGAACAGTTTGCTGACATTGATGTAACCTGGCACCCAAGGAGAGTGGATCGGAATGCACATGTATGAACAATGATGACTTCACTGTACCAGTCAATGGGAGCAGCAGATGCTGTTGAGTGAGCATGTGTATGTACTGTGTGGCCATAGCATTAAAAATGATCGAGTGTCAAAATAATGCATCAACATTTGCATTAAGCTTGACCATTCCTCCATAGAAACTATCTGGGTAATTCACAAGGCTGCAGCTATGGGAAATTGGTGATTGGCAGCTTCATCACAACAATGTACCCACTTATGAATCACATCTCATGCAGAGTATTTTTGTGAGACACCAAATCACCCAGGTTACTCGGCCCCCTACAGCCCAGATACGGTGCCCTGTGACTTCTGGCTTTTCTCAAACTTAAAATCACCTTTGAAAGGAAAGAGACTTCAGACAGTTGATGAGATTCAGGAAAATACTACAGGGTAACTGATAGCTGTTGGGAGAACTGTGTGAGGTCCCAAGGGGCCTACTTTGAAGGGGACTGAGGCATCATTGTCCTCCATACAATGTTTCTTGTATCTTGTTTCTTCTTCAATAAATGTCTCTATTTCTCATAGTACCTAGCTGGATACCTTCTGGAAAAGCTTGTACATTCCAAGGGAAGGAGAGAGTTTAGGAGCCTCTGATTGCCCAGGCCCAGCTCATGTGTCAACCAGCAGTCACTTTCTCTCTATGAATTCCTCCAACAGTAATGAATATACATTTGTTCATTCAAATCTTTCTTATGACTTAGGAAGTACCTGTGCTTTTTCTTTATAGATTTAAAACAATTCTTGGTATCATTATTTCTGTTATTTGATTTTTATTTCATGTATGATTTTGCATATATAATTATATGTAATTTATCAATATAACTAACACATGTATGTAAAATATCTATTGCATTAATATCTTTCTAAATAATATAACATGATATATATTAGTTATATGTAATTTATTTATACTACCCGATTTAACTAAGTTTTCATAGATTTTAACTTACTATCTGGGATTGCTAAGTGAATTATATCCTCAATGAGTTTGCATTGTGTCAGTAAAATCAAGTGAATGCTTTACATTTAATAATAAGAAAAGATTAAAAAAGCACAGCCAACACATTCTCATACATACCAAGTGTTGCATGTAGGATGTGTTACAGAACAAAACAAGGGGCCCTGGAACGATAATACTCTTACGGAAAGAGACTCAGGTCCATCTTGTCTGCCGCCTTAAAGGAAAGATATCTCTCAAAGCCAGAGATTCGTGAAAAGGAAAGGAAAACGTTTATTTAGTGCTATACAAACTTAAGATAGTGACCTAATGTGTTTATCAAAATCTTAAAGTCCACCTGGCTAGTGTAGCTCAGTGGATTGAGCGCGGGCTGTGAACCAGGCATCGCAGGTTCGATTCCCAGTCAGGGCACATGCCTGGGTTGCAGGCCATGTCTCCGAGCAACCGCACATTGATGTCTCTCTCTCTCTCTCTCTCTCTCTCTCTCTCCCCCTCTCTCTCCCTCCCTTCCCTCTCTAAAAATAAATAAATAAAAATAAAAATAAATCTTAAAGTCCCTTAAAACACCCACAAACGCATGCAGTCCTTCCTTCCCCCTTGCCCAGTCTGGGGTACCATATCTCAGGAAAGGAAATAGAAGTCCAGTCTCAGGCAATGTCTGGTTCTTCCCAGTAATCCGTGCTCAGCTGGTAGGCCTCTCTCGGTTCTCGGCACCCTCAGCTGTGTCGCCGGAATCTCTGCTAAAGCTGGGTGGTGGTTCCCCCTACTACTGCTGTGGGGGTCCCCACTCTGGCAAAGGTGCGTGGTCCTCTCTCCACCGCTCCAGCCATGAGGTCCTCTCTCCACCAGGGCCACAGGAGTCCCCACTCAGTCAAATTGGCGTGGTTCCCCCCTCTATGGCTGCCGTGTCTGGGTTTAAATCCCCGTGCCAATCTTCCTCTGCAGCCCTATTTCCGACTCCTCCCACACTCGGCCACACTTGCCCTCAATCTGCTGTCCTTTCCAGCTTTTCTGGTCACCATCATGGGTCTGGGCAAGTGTCACCTCATGTCCTGGAACCAATCTCCTCCGAGCTCCAATGCAAGCGCTGTAACTCAGGGGACCTGCCCCCCAGTCACCTCGGGGAGGTGTCCCTTTCCATCCCCCTGGCCCAGAGCATGGCCATAGCTATTTAGCATATTCAAGCAACTGGCCCAAGGCTATAGGTATGTTAAATGACCATGCCATGGATTAGCTACAAAGCTGTCCTGCATGTTCTTGCTTTATGTGCCCCTTCTCCCAACTCACACCTGTGGGGGGGAAGGGGTTAAAAAAAAAACATCTTAGAATCTCATGGACACCTTGAGTTCTGGGCCCCATTTCAAATTTCCATTTGGGGTCCCCCCTCTTGGCTGCACCCTGTAACAGATGTGCTAGGGTATATCACTGATTTGGGTAATCCCTACCCAAATGAAACCCCAACTGACCTGAAAACCCATTGGTCATAGTGAATGTCCTTACTGCCCACTGGGAGTGGGACTTAGATCACAGTATTAGAGACAGGTTGTCCTCTACACTCACGTACCAGAAGGGGAGTGGATTTGGGATAGCAAAGCAATATGTTATTGGTAAGTATTGGCTGTAAAATTGGACTTGTCACGATAATGTAAACTGTTAGTGTGTTGGTTGATTTGCAGTTTAACGAAGTATTTTCAAGAAGTATTACTCTTGACCTGTGTGGCCTCTCTGACAGGGAGCTGGTGTAACATTTATATCTACTGCATGGATTAGGGTTAGAATTACAGGAAAGAATCCTTCCTTGTCAGGACACAGCGGTTGACAGGAAGAAAATACTTACTAAATCCTCACTGTTGCAAGCCTTCTCTGTAGCAGAAACTATTTTCTTCCTGAATATGTAAAAAATTAAAATTAGAGAGGTTAAGGGTAGTAGCAAATAAAGGACACTCATTTTCCTGCAATTTTATAATTAAATTATTTTGATTAGAGGAGTTGCATGTGCTCAAATGCTTCAAAAAAAGGTTCAAAGAAACTTAAACAGGGTCAGGGGTTATTCTGGAGCCTTGGATCCTAGCTAACTTATCTTTAAGGCATCCATAGTTAAAGGGGATCAGATAAACAGTCATTTGCATATGTGCATATTCACAGCCCCCCAAATTTCTCCAAGCCCAGCATCTTTCAAATCTGAGCTGCCTTGTGCTCATCCACACTTCAATTTCAATCCATGCTGTAACACTCTAGTCTATACCAGTGCACAGGTAATCTTTAAGAATTATTTCCTTTTAAAAATAAGGATTACACTTAGCATTTTCACATTTCTAACTTTTACTTAAAATATGCCCTGAAAGTCTTTCCACATCAATAGATGCATCTTATAATATATTTTGAAATCCAATGTTCTAAACCACGTAAAATTACTGAGTATAAATTGGAAAGTGATGATTTAACAGTTTAATTTTTCTGCAAATATCTAATTTTCTTAATAGTATTTTATCTTAGTACTTTTTTCCAACTCTATCAATTCTTGATCACAAACTACACAGTTTTAATTTGGTAGTTTTGTAACTGGGCAGACTGGGGTTAGGTTGCTTGCTGCCATATCCAAGCATAACATAAAGGTTTGTGGGGAAGGAAAGAGGTTTTCTTTCTAAGATCGGACAAGATCAGGTGCATTCATGGTGGTATGGCTGTATGAGAAAAGAGGGTTTGTTTTTTTTTTTTTCTGAACAGGGTACTCAATTTGAGAGGGCTGTGAGTACTCCTGTTCCAAAACAACCTCATCTTCAAAGGACATAAAACCAGCCACCCCTAGGACCAGAGTCAGCATCCAGACACCTCACCCTATTTTATCTGTCCTTTTGGAGTTCATGGTGGCTACATGAATGGCTATCCATCCTCAGGATCTCTATCCCTGGTGCATACATGTGGGTTTCAACATCACCATCACCTTGCACAGCTCTCTTTCTCCTAGGACCTGGGGAGTGCTTCCAGATCACTCCAGATGATCATGTAGGGGTAACTCCATCCATGGGGCCCCAGTGCCTGAGGTTGCCTGCATCTCCAGGGTCAAGGACCTTTCCCAGCTCATGCCTCCATGTGCTGCTCCAAGCTTCTGAGCATTGCTCTCTAGGCAAGCCCAAGGGCTGGCTTCCTTCAAGGCACATACCAACATGGGCCTCCACCTCTGTGAGCTGGTTCCCCCTTGTGTGAGGCCTAATCCCTGAGTAGGCCTGGCACCTGCCATTTCCATGAGTGCTCCCCAATCAAGGGCAAGGGCAAAGCCAGATCATGAATCTTCTGCCTACATTCTGTGTTAAAGTCCCCTCCCAAAATACCACATGCTGTGGGAGTGTCCAGCCTTTCAACCAATGTGCACTGATGTCCAACATATTTGTCTTTTCCCCTCTTCTGACACCATGTTTCACAAGGAGGCAAGGTCTCCAGTCAAGAACAGGAACATAAGTGTCTCTGGTCAAGCTGGGGCATCTGGACCCCACAGCTCATGCAAGCTCTATGCAGCCTGAGTTATGAGCTACATTGATTGTTTACAGTAGCCCCAAGGTGTGGGAAAGCTGTCATTTGGTTTTGGTTGTAATTTCAATCCAGGCAGCCTCCAGTGCTTCTTGTAAACTTTTCCCCTTCTGTGGGAGAGTGCAACATCAGTGTTGGATCAGGGTGCTCCCAGATTGGAGTGTCTTCCACTCCCCAGTGATCTGGTCAGTCCCTCCATTACAGTCTTATAATTTAATTTTAGTATCCAGTATGAGAAGTATCTCTCATTACTATTTAATTTCATTTTAAGAATGAATTTCCCAAAGCTGAGCTGAAACAGGTGACTATGTTTCTGAATAAAATCTAGTTTTATCTCTTGTGCTTAAAAGTCAGTGTGGCTAGTGGCTGCTGAACTGGGCAGGTTGGATGTAGAACATTTCTATAATTTTGGGAAGTTCTCTTGGACAGCACTGCCCCCACTGTCACACACTTTGGGATTTTAACACAGTTACCCTAAACTGCAAATTAGACAAAAAATTAACATCTTAAATGCACAGTCTTGCCACAGTCTTGTGGAAGTGTAGGAGGGTGCAGCCAGGGCGCCCCCCCCAAAGAAGGATTTGTAATGGGGTCCAGAACTCAAGGTGTCCAGGAAATACTAGAAAAATATATAGGATGTCCTCACCCTCCACCACAGGTGTGAGTTGGGGGAAGGGACACATGGAGTAGGACCACTGAGAGCTAATTTGCATAGCAACAGCTTTGCAGATAACCTCTGGTGAGGTCATTTAACATATCTATAACCTTTAACTGGTTGCTAGATATTTTAAAAAGCTCCGGCCATGCTCTGAGCCAGGGAGATGGAAGGAACTTCTCCCCAAGATGTAACTGGGAGGCAACTCCCCCTAGTTACAGCACCTGCGTGAGAGCTTGGAGAAGACTGGCTCCATGACATGGGGCCACCCCTGTGCACACTCATGATGGCAGCCTAGTAAAGCTGGAAGGATATTTAAACCCCGACTCAGCAGCCATTGGAGGGAGGACCATGTGCTGTGGCAGTGAGGAGAACCAAGCACTTTGGCCAAAGTGGGGGGGACCCCTCCCCTGCAGCAATGAGAAGAATCACCATGCAACTTTAGCAAAGAATCACCACGCAGCTTCAGCAGAGAACCACCACACAGCTTTAGCTGGAAATCCTAGCAACACAGCTGTTGGTGCTGGGAACCCAGGGAGGCCTACCAGCTGAGCACGGATTGCTGGAAGGAATGGGGGGCTGCCTGAGCCACGGACTTCTATTTCTTTTCCTAAGATATGATACCCCAGATTGGGCAAAGGGGGGAAGGAAGGACTGTGTGTGTTTGTAGGTGTTTTAAGAGACTTTGGGATTTTAATAAAGACATTAAGTCATTACTCTTAAGTCTGTATAACTTGAATAAATAATTCCTTTCCTTTTCACCGATCTCTAACATGGAGAGCTATAATTCTCTGGCAAAGGAAAAGGTGGACCTAGTACAGGGGGACTGCAGGAGAAACAGGGATCAATTCGGTAGCATTGTGGGACCCTCTTCCCTGGTGGCCAATCAGGGAAAATCATGGGAGACCACATGTGCAGTAGTTTTAAAGTAATACAACTACTTATACATGCTCAGTAAAAGCCCACCAAAACTAGCCAGAAAGGATCCGTCCTATAAGAATAGAGTCCCTCCAGTCCATGATGTTACAGAACAAACAAGGGGGGGTCTGGGACAATAATACTGTGGCAGGCAACCCCCATGTTAGGCTACTTTGTACTTTGTAACTTCTCTGCTAGGACCCCAAGCTTTGCTCCTTTGTCCCCCATATAAGGTAGTTAGACCTAACTTCTGCATTTAGCTTCTGTAACCTCGCTTTGCCATGTAGGCAGGGGGTCCGAGGCTATTTAAACCCTGGAAAGTTAGAGATCGGGGCTCAGGATTTGGGTTCTTCCCCTGAGCCTGCGCGTAATAAAGAATTGCGCTCCGCCATCTCTCCTGCATGTGAGTTATTTTCTGCAACATTTTGGTTCCCTGACCGGTAACAACTCATGCGAGCAGGCATTTTGCCTCCGGTGAAGACGGCCGGGACTCCGCGGGGGAGCTCTACGTAGGGGAGCGAGCAGCTGCCCCGCATGATTCCGGCCCCCCCCCCACCCGAAGCGGAGGCTCTCCTGCCGCATCCCCAGCCATTCCCAGACCCGGGCAGAAGGGGAAGGACGGACCACGACCTGTCAGAGGTGCCAAATCAGAATCTGTACGTACCCTGGGGGCCAGACCGAACCGGAACCAGGGGCCTGATCAGCTGTAACCTGGTCAATCTGAATGTCTGAGCTAAATACTTTTGGATCGGACCTGACCCTATGTTGGGGGGACTGTTTAAACTTGAAGTGTGAGTGGAGAGGGTCTGTGTGTGTGACTCTGGTATGCATGGTCGCCACCATTTTGGGCGACCCAGCCCGTGGGGGTGCCGCCAGCTTGGCGGCCCCGGTGCACGCAGGCCCCGCCTGCTTGGGTGCCCCTGCGTGCGTGGGCGCCATCTCTTCAGACTGTGGACTGTGTGCAAGACATGGGAGGAGAAGTTCACTGATAGTCACCAGGAAGGGTCATTTTGGGAAGCGCCATTTTGGGTAAAATGGAGGATGAGCCACGTGAGTGCCCTCGCCATCTTAGACAATGGGTCACCTGAGAGTTTCCGCCATCTTGGATGAGCCAGCGCACAGGGGCGCTGCCATCTTGAACGGCCTGGCGCACAAGGCGCCGCCATCTTGGATGGCTCTAGCGCACACGGTCGCCGCCATTTTGGACGGCCCGAAGCGTACAGGCTTCGCCAGCTTGGAACTGGGCAAGGTGCCAGGCTAATCTCATCAGAGTACGGGCTGTGAGCTGATGCTGTATGGGCACTGCATCAGTCAGGTTCTCTATGTAACTGGTTCTGATAAAGATGGCCGGTGAATGGCTCTTTGAGTTACTGCATAATTGCTAGGCTGAAATAGTGTCGCCAGTGGTGTAAACTGTGGGAAGGGAAAAGTTGCCTCAGAACCCCTCCTTGATAGTAAATCACAAGAAGAAGAGAGAATGAGGAGATAAACCTCATTAAAGCTCTGAACCCAGGGGGTGGGGCTCCGGGCGGCGGTGGCGGGGTGGGGTTTGACTCTGGACATGAGGTGGGCCCTTCCCTTGGATCGCCCCGGCTGCGGCGGCCGCACCCAAGAAGCCTAGTGGGGGCACTGGCGCCCAAACACGCGGGGCGCAGCAGGGCCGGGCCTCTCTCGCCCTGGGACCAGCGCAACCCCGGCACAGGTCTTCCAGTCCATGGCCACGCCCCAGCAGTCCCAGCCTGGCCTTGCTGCTCGGTGCTCTCAGTCCCCGGAGAGGCGGCTGTGGAGGCGGTGGTGGCTGGGACAGGGCGCCACGCACCAGCGCGGAGGGAGGCTGGTGAGGCGGGGCCTCTCTTCCCGCGGAGGGGGTGCTCAGGTGGTGCAGCCGCCCCCCCAAGAAGTGGGGCCCACCACGGATCCCCCTCCCTTGCAGGTGGGAGGAGTCTCTATCACGGATTTGCATCCTCTACGAGTTGGCTCTGCCACCAGCCCCGCCGACAGATGGGCAGGGCCTGCACCACATCCATCCCTCTGCAGGTGAGAGGGGCACTAGAGGAAGGAGTGCCCACATCGCGAAAAGGAAAGTCGGACCTGCACTCCAGAGGAAGGTTTGAAATTCCTCTTCCGGAAATAGATAACAAACCTCGGTACAGGGTAACCGTGTTTGTCATGTCATGAAAGTGTAAATCTCAGGACTTTTAGCTGCCAAGTACTAAGTTTAAGTACAGTCCTTCCCAATGTGGGAAAGGAACCGGGACTGAAAGAGACTGATAGTCAAACCTGGTTGAGTAAAAATTATGTATAAAGGATGTGAAAGTTTTAAACCTGGAGTAAAGGAAACCTGAACTATTTGTTTTCTGGTTTTGTGGGAAAAGAGCAAATTTCTCACAGTGGTTTTGTTTCTGATCAGAGAAACCTGTATCTGAAGACCTGTTTAAGGTCACCTGTAACCGGTTGGGGAGAATGCCTTTGCCATTCGGGACCCAGGAAGGGTCATTTGGGGCTGATGAGTGCTTCAGCTAGAGGCAAAGTGGCATGTCTCTGCCAAGAGACCGGGCCTGAAGAAGCATGTCTCTGTGAGGCACCGATGGACACATTGGTGCAAGAGAATACCTCCACCTGTGTGTTCTGGAACTCTGTGTTTTGGATTTTGCTCTGTATCTGCTCTGAAAAAGGAAATTGAAGATTCCAGGGAAAGTTAAAACTTCACACTCTAGGAAAGTAAATGCAAAAGTATAAGATATGAAAATGAAGAAGGTCTGTGGTAAACTGTAAAGACAAATAGAAAAGTGAAAGTTTTAAGAAAGAATTATGTGGTGTTAGTTAATAATAGAAGGTAAAAGAAATGGAGATGCAATCTTGGTGGATATCAGAAAGTATATAAAAGGAAGAATAGAGGGTTTTTGAATGTTGGAGAAAGTCTGTGAAAATAAAAGTTTTAAGAAGCCCAGTGGATATCAGAAGGGGAAGGATTTTCCTTCATGATTTGTATTTTTCTCCCTACCTGATTGCTCCAGAATTTGGCATTCTGAAGGAATGAGTGATGGCATAAGGTTTCTTTGCATAAAACCAATAAGACCAGTTGTTAAGTGTTTTGTGTTAATGAAGACTTTAACTGGGATGTCACACCTGTAGGAGGCACGTCTGGGTTCTGGTCGTCACCAGAAAGCCCTGAGGAACTAGGACTGACTTGTGAAGCTAGCAGAAGCCCACAAGAAAAGCCTGGTACTTTGGTTGGTTGTGTGGTTCATGTCAGTCTTTCCAGGGAAGGAATGAAGGTTGCTTTCATGAAAGATGGCCAGAAAAGAACCTATAGGCACAATGAGAAACCTCAAGAATTTGAATGAAGCAACTGGTACAGGTGAAGCCAGATGGCAGATGTGTGGCTCTGCTTCTGTGCACCGAGGGGCAGACTAAGAAGTCATTCTAAAGATTCCCTGTGTGAGTTCCAGCAAAGCAGAATCAAAGATCATAAGTGACCCAGGCTGCTCTTGGTGTGTTTATGCAAATGAACCATAAAAAATTAAAAGCAAGACTCAGAGTAGTCCCTTTAATAACAAAGAGAGTGATCTTAAGGAGAAAAACTGTGGTTCAAGGAAGATCACAATGCTCAGTATTGGACATCAAAATGACTCAGCTAACTGTCTTGAAAGTCTGTTTTCATTTGAAAGTTAGAACTGAGTTTGTAATATCACCAAAGATGTACAATTTGCTAAATGTCATTGCAGAAAGAGCCTTGCAACTGAATGTCTTCCCAAAAGACAGTCTCGGAGGCAAAGAGACTGGTTTGGGGATTGTTATGTGGATTAACCTGTATGTTCTGTTTTCACAGGCATATACCTATGACTTCATTACCTGAGTGATCGGTTGAATGAGTGAGTGAATATAAACCTCACTTAAGGAGCCCATTCTCATCATTGCCCCCTGAGACTCAATGGTTTGGCTGAACTGAGTGGTTGGGTTGGTAGAGGATTTGGGCAGTCTGTAGGCTTCACTTTAGAACTGGTCTTGATAGCTTGGACAGGAGAGTTCAGATATCTGAAAGGGGGGGAAATCTTAATATATTCCCCTCTGCCTGAATAAAGTATAGTGGGACACAAGGGTTTTGGACAGGTGTAGCATGCCTTGTACACCTTCCTCCTGATAAGCCATTCCTTACGTAAGTCCCTGCCTTTGTCATTTAGTAATTATGATTTAATTGTGCCTTCCAACTCTTTCCAAATCTGTCACCTCCAGAATATGACCAGGATGCCAATGGTCCAGTAATGCCAGCCTTTGGACACTGAGCCTGGTGACAGCCAACTGACCAGGATTCTGTAAGGTCCTTTCCTTTACAGGAAGGACTCCCTCTGTGTGCACCCATTCCCCTTTAGGGCACCCCTGACCCACGGGTAGGTAGGACAGTGTCCATGTCCAGCCGGAAGTAGTTACAAGAAGATGAGACCTTCATCCATTGTCCCTTAAAAGAATCCAAAGTGGGCATATATCTGAAATGAGAGATCGTTACAGGGTGCAGCCAAGGGGGGGACCCCAAATAGACATTTAAAATGAGGTCCAGAACTCAAGGCATCCAGGAGATTTTAGGATGTCTTCACCCCTTCCCTTATAGGTGTGGGTTAGGGAAAGAGACACACAGAGCGAGAACATGTGGGGCTGTTTTGTGCAGCAACAGCTTTGCAGCTGATCCATGGTGTGGTCATTTGAAATACCTATAGCCTTTGCCTGGTCACTGAGGTATGCTGAATAGCTGTGGCCAGGCTCTGGGCCAGGGGGATGGAAAGAAACTTTCCCCGCCTAAGGTGTGACTGTGTGGGAGGGCCCCTCGAGTTGCAGTGTCTGTGTGGGAGCTGGGAGAGAATTGGCTCCATGACATGGGGTCACACCTGACCAGACCCATGATGGGAATGAGTACTGGCCCGTTCAGGATCTGCGGGCCGTCAACACATCGGCTGTTACCCTCCACCCGGTCGTCCCAAATCTGTACACCCCCCGAGCCAGCTTCCCCCAACAGCAATGTGGTTCACCTGCCTTAATCTGAAGGATGCCTTTTCTGCATTCATGTGGCACCTTCCAGCTAACCCATTTTGCCTTTTAAATGGGAAAATCTGCACAATATGGTCAAGACTCAGTTGACCTGGACTAGACTGCCCCAGGGGTTTAAGAACTCCCCAACCTTATTTAGGGAAGCCCTAGCAAGAAACCTGAAGCCCCTCACCAAGGGAGAGCCGGACCTGATGATTCTGCAGTACGTAAGCAACCTCCTCCTGGCGGCCCCATCCCAGGAATAGTGCTGGAAGGGAACACACGCTGCTGAAGCACCTGGCTGAATCATTTTACTGAAGTCAGGCCTAGCCAAGGGTTTAAATACCTCCTGGTGATCATGTGCACCTTCTCTGGACAAGTTGAGGCTTTCCCCACCAAGACAGAGAAAAGCCAGGAAGTCACCCGAGCCCTCCTGAGAGAGGTCATCCCGGGGTATGAATTGCCTCTAACCATTGGAAGTAACAACGGGCTGGCCTTCATCTCACAAGTAATCCAAGAAACAGCCAAACTTCTGAACATCACGTGTAAACTGCACACCGCCTATCGACCCCAGAGTTCTGGGAAGATAGAGCGGGTGAACTGAACTCTTCAGAAAACTTCAGAAAGATAAACAGGGCAGGTTTGGGCCAGGGACCCTTACCCTGAGGATGGCCAGCACACTCCCTTAAACCGGGAAGTTATATATGGATAAAGGACTGGAAAAAGGAGCCACTTCAACCTGTGTGGATTGGGCCACATTTGGTGTTACTAACCACGCCGACTGCCCTTAAAGTTACAGGAATCACCCCTTGGATCCACTACAGCTGGGCCAGAGCAGCAGCAGATCCTGAGGACTAGGCCTGCACTTAGACTACCCACACTAAGGCTCCGGAGAACGCCAGCCAGTAAAGAAGACATCAAGGAATGGACTATTATTCCACAGGGTTCCTGACTTTGATCGGCACCTTCGCAGGAGTATTGAGAATCGGACTAGTGACTGTGGCCCCTGTAGAATGGAATATCTTTGTTTGGTCTCTGCATCTGGGTTTATTGTATGCTTTGCCTGAAAAATGCGGCCCCTGTCTCAGCCCCAGCCTGCAAATGTAATACCCCTGAGCATAGAATTATGCACAGCGGTAAAGTGGTCTCTTACTATCTCCCAGGGTCAGCTTTCAGCTCCTCCACTGGCGTGCCATCAGGTTGCGTTTTGCCACAGCAATCCCTCTGCCCTTGGAGAGAGAAGGTATACCAGACTAGAGTAATATCCAGGACCATAGGATACTAGACCTGGAGGTGTCAGGCATATAGGACCCTGCATCCTCTAGACCTTGGTCCAACACCTGGAGACCATGGTGACTCATAGGGCAGTTGCCACAGTGTTAGCTCTCCAGAGGTACCAACACCAGTATGAGCAGTTGCAACCTTCCCCAGCACCTCAGCTGTATAACCAGGTATATAGTGATGCTAAAGGGATAAAACACCTTATAGCATCAAAGGGGGGAATGTGGCAGGCAACCCCCATGTTAGGCTACTTTGTACTTTGTAACTTCTGTGCTAGGACCCCGAGCTTTGCTCCTTTGTCCCCATATAAGGTAGTTAGACCTAACTTCTGCATTTAGCTTCTGTAACCTCGCTTTGCCACGTAGGCAGGGGATCCGAGGCTATTTAAACCCCGGAAAGAGAGATCGGGGCTCAGGATTTGGGTTCTTCCCCTGAGCCCATGTGTGATAAAGAATCGTGCTCTGCCATCTCTCCTGCGTGTGAGTTATTTTCTGCAACAATACTATTACTAAAAGAGACCCGGGTCCGTCATGTCCGCCGCCTTATAGGAAAGATGTTTCTCAATGCCAGAGATTCGTGAAAAGGAAAGGAAATATTTATTTAATACTCTACCAACTTAAAGCAGTGACCTAATGTCTTTATTAAAATCTTAAAGTCCCTTAAAACAACCACAAACTCACACAGTCCTTCCTTCCTCTTGGCCCAATCTGGGGTACCATATCTCAGGAAAGGAAATAGAAGTCTGGGCTCAGGAAACCCCTGGTTCTTCCCGGTAATCCATGCTCGGCTTGTAGGCCTCCCTCAGTTCTCGGCACCCTCAGCTGTGTCACCGGAATCTCTGCTAAAGCTGGGTGGTGGTTCCCCCTACTACTTCTGTGGGGGTCCCCGCTCTGGCAAAGGTGCGTGGTCCTCTCTCCACTGCTCCAGCCACGAGGTCCTGTCTCCACCAGGGCCACAGGAGTCCCCATTCCACCAAATCCATGTGGTTCTCTCTTCTATGGCTGCCTTGTCTGGGTTTAAATCCCCGTGCCAATCTTCCTCTGCAGCCCCATTTCTGACTTCTCCCACACTGGACCACACTTGCCCTCAATCTGCTGTGTTTTCCAGCTTTTCTGGTCACCATGATGGGTCTGGGCAGGTGTCACCCCATGTCATGGAGCCAATCTTCTCCAAGCTTCCACGCAGGCACTGTAACTCAGAGGACCTGCACCCCAGTCACATCTTGGGGGGTTCCCTTTCCATCCCCCTGGCCCAGAGCATGGCCATAGCTATTTAGCATATTCAAGCTACCAGCCTAAGGCTATAGGTATGTTAAATGACCATGCCATGGATTAGCTGCAAAGCTGCCCTGCATGTCCTTGCTCTGTGTGCCCCTTCCCCCAACTCACACCTGTGGGGGAAGAGGTAAAGACATCTTAGAATCTCCTGGACACCTTGAGTTCTGGGCCCCATTTCAAATTTCCATTTGGGGTCCCCCCTCTTGGCTGCACCCTCTAACACCTCCAGTCCATGAGGTCAATCTCTGCTTGGAGTTGGCCTGCTCCTATGTTCTCTGCTATAAACTCTGGGTGTTCAGTTCAATTCTTTGTCCCGATCACCAAGAACCTTGTTACCTGTGCCCACCTGTGACAGAAGCATTCATTCATTCAAGGTTTTGTTACATCCTTAAGCAGCATTTTATAGCTTTGTTTGTATCTCTTCTTGGCACTTTATTGTTGGTATTCAAAGAGTGGATATTACCTGATTCTACAAAGGGAGAATTTGAGACCTAGAGAAATTGAGAGACTCAGGAAGAGCACACAGTTCTCATTTATGTTGCTGTGTGTTTTTCATTGGTTATTTTACTTACAAATGTATAATTCATTGCTTGTTCATGCTATAAAGATGTCACAAGGAGAAATTGAGTAGTCTTTAGTGACTAGAATTTTCCTCTACTGCCCCTGTCCCCTGATCCCCACCATAAAAAATGTTTCTTTCTTTGATGCCTGGGCCTGACTTTCCAAGCCTCACAGCTCCTGCTTCTCCTGACCACACTCAGTTGGGAACAGAAATTGGAAAGCCTGTTTTCTTCTCTCCACACATCAGGGATCAGGGTCCTAGTCTGCATTTTGTCCTACAACTTGCTCTTGTCACAGAGGTGAACCCCATGGGAATCCCTCAAGGGGACATTTTTACACTTCATGTTGGAAAGTCCTACTCCCAATCTTGTGAAGAATCTTTTCAGACATTTATCAGAAAAAAATTGGATTTTTTAGATTTTTTTTGTAAGATGTGAAGACTAATTTGTTCCCCATCCTGAGCTGTACTCACAAATATCCAACCAGTGTCACATGAGATCTTGTTTCTGACTCCTGGGTATATGTTAGCACCCATCTCCTAGTAGCTTTTGAAATACCTTCATTTTATAGAAAAGTTGACCTTACAGGTGTCCCTCATTATTCTGCTTTTGTGGATAATTTTATGAATTTTCTTATCCATGTATTATTGTAAACACGTTTTTGTTTTGTTTGATGCATTTTTTGGAATGTAACATGTCCAAAAGTAGAATTTCAGCTGAAAACTGTGGACCCTTCTTGCACTGGACTTAAGCCAAGCAGGGACCCAGGTATGTGTTTACTCCTTATGGAAGTTATAAAAGTTTCTTCATTCATGTCACAGACAACAAGTCAATATTTGTTTCTTACTAGAATGTTTAAATTTCTATTGTCAAGGTCTATTTTCAATGCTCATTGTCCAGGGAGAGCTTGCCTGTATCTTTATTCCTATCTGCCTACCTTCCTGACCTAATTTTAGAGTTTTCAGATTTTCATCTGATATTCTGCAGTTTTCAGTGAAGCAATTTTATATGCTATCTGGGATGCTTTGCCAGACTCCAACCTCCAGAAAAGTTGTATCTTCACAGACAGTGAGGACTAGCTATACATGGTCAACACAGAGATTCAGAAATTCCCAGGGTTTTCTGGGCAACAGAGTGAGACCAAAGCAGACTAGTGATGTGTTGCTAAAAAGGACTGTCATCAAACTCTAGGACTGAAGTGGAGCCTTATCCCTGGTATTCACAGCCTGGTATGTGAATGCTAATAAATTGTTTAGTTGTGTTTAGTTCAACCTAGATACATTAGTGTAATCATGTCTCACCTTTTTTATGGCAATTTCCAATTCACAAAACTATTTGCACATTGTTTGGCTCACTTTGTCCTCATAATTAAAAGTTAAAACTCAGCCTGGCTGGCATAGCTCAGTGGATTGAGCGCGGGCTGTGAACCAAAGCATCGCAGGTTCGATTCCCAGTCAGGGCACATGCCTGGGTTGCAGGCCATGGCCCCCAGCAACTGCACATTGATGTTTCTCTCTCTTTCTACCTCCCTTCCCTCTCTAAAAATAAATCAAAAAATCTTTTAAAAAAAGTTAAAACTCTTAGTGGCAATTGTTACACCTTGGTTCTTGATTTTGGCTGAGAAAAAAATCAGAGCCGAGAACTCTAATGCAAGAAGTTTATTTAAAAAGTCACAGAGATAGATGTAAGCCAACTGGGCTGTGTGGACTCAGGAACCAAGTTACAGAGGAAAAATGAGGGCCTTTTTTTTTTACGACTTTATTTATTTATTTTTAGAGAGGGAAAGGAGAGAGGGAGGGAGAGAGAGAGAGAGATCAATGTGCGGTTGCTGGGAGACATGGCCTGCAACCTAGGCATGTGCCCTGACTGGGAATCGAACCTGCGATGCCTGGTTCGCAGCCCACGCTCAATCCACTGAGCTACACCAGCCAGGGCA
>PVIA01014564.1:0-26500 GCA_004024845.1 Tonatia bakeri
CATACTCTGATACAGGGGAATAGAGATAACTTCTCCACCAAGAGGTAACTGGGGGGCAGGTCCCCTGGTTACAGTACCTGCATGAGAGCTTGGAGAGACATGGCAGCCACTAAGGGGAGAACCACATGGTTTTGGCTGAGTGGGGACTCCCACAGCCATTGTGCAGAGAGGACTATGCGGCTGGGGCAGTGGAGAGAGAACCTCGAGGCTTTGCCAGAGTGGGGACCCCTGCAGCTTTAGAAGGGGGAACCACCACCGGACTTTAGCAGAGATCCCAGCGACACAGTTGATGGTGCCGGGAACCGAGGGAGGCCTACCAGCCGGGAGGGACTACTGGGAAGCCTACCAGCCAGGAGGGATTACTGGGAAGAACTGGGGACTGCCTGAGCTATGGACTTCTATTTTTTTTCCTGAGATACATTACCCCAGACTGGGCAAAGGGGGAAGGAAGGACTGTGTGTGTTTGTGGGTGTTTTAAGGGACTTTTGGATTTTGATGAAGACATTAGGTCACTATTTTAAGTTTGTATAGCATTAAATAAACATTTCCTTTCCTTTTCATGAATCTCTGGCATTGAGAGATGTTTTTCCTCTGGCGGCAGACATAACGAACCTGGGGGGCTCCTTTCGGTAATAGTATATCGTCCCAGGCCCCCTTGTTGTTCTGTAACATCTTAACAATCAAATTCATTCACTTGAGAATTATGTATTGTGTGCATGAAATATTGTGCAAAGAAATAGGAATTTAAAAATTAAAAGCTATGTTTTTTAAATATATTTTATTGATTCTGCTATTACTGTTGTCCCATTTTTTCTCCCCTTATGGTTTTGTCTAAAGGATCTTAAATCTAGATTGCATGAAAGAGATAGATTTTAAAGTAAATATAAAACAAAGTAATTAATATTTTCATTGAAGACCTAGAAAATATGTAGAGTTACACCTGGTATGAATCAAAGAACACAGGGAAGGTGAAGTTATAATGAGACTTAAAGAATTCATTGTAATTAACCAGGCAGACAAGAAGGAAGAAGACATTCCTGGCAGCATGAATAGCACGTAGAAGTCGAAAAAGCCTGAGAGAACACGGTGTGTTTCAAGACTTGCAGAGAGACAAGGCTGAACAAATGAGTAGGTGCCAATTCATGGACTTCTTGCATATTATGCAAAGAAGTTTAAATGTTTTTTTTTTTTTGATGAAAGTGGAGAAAGAGATAATGAGAAAATTTTAAGCAGTATTTGTCATTACATTTTTTTGTTGTAAAGATCAATCTAATGAGTCTATTTTCTTTTTGCTAGAAAGATCATTCTAATGAGTCTGAAGTAAAGATGGAATGAGAATGAATAGCAGACAAAAGTTGATCATGAAAGACTTAGTTCATCATTATAATAAGTTTTCCGTGACAACACAGAGAGCTACTGAAAGGTTTTAAGCAAATGAGTAATCTTAGTATATTTTCATTTTAGAAAGTAACCTGTCTTTTTCAGGCAACAATGTGAAGAATGAGTTGAGGGTGTTGAGACTGGGGCAGGGAATGCATAAGGAGGCATGAATGGGGGCAGGTCGGATGATGGGGGCAGATAGCTGAGCTATTTGTGAGATAAAATCCTTGGTGTATTAAAAGATCCAAGAGTAGAATGACTCCTAGGATCCTTAGTTTTCAAAAATCTAGGCTTTATCGTTCCCAAATATAGGATTAGAATTTTAGGGAAAAGAGTGTGGGTTACTTTTTTTTTTTTTAATCTGTAGAGTTTAATGCAACACAAAAAGTTAGATTGTTATCTGTTAGGCAGAGGGAGATTCGCCCAAAGCTGCAAAGACTTAAGCTTCAGGGCCCCTCCCTAACGCAGTTCCCTTCCAAGGTACCAAAAACTAACATAGCAGATTCATATTCATGGTTTTATATTTTGTGAAGATAGTACCAACATTTTTAAAGGATCCCTGAATTGATGAGTAATTGGGTTAGAAGACTTTAAAGGTTCCTTTGAGCTTAAAAATTCCATGATCTTTATGATAACATGGTGGTTGTGTACTCTGGCTCAGTCATTCCAAACTATTTGTAGTTCCATAGAAATGTTAGAATGTCTGTTCTTTTGCTTGTACACTTGACAGAAATTTAATCATTTTTCATGCCAAGTTTTCCCTCACCACCTTCTACTTTGGAGAACTGGTACTTGCTCTTTCATGCCTCTGTACCTATTACTAGTGTATTACCTATAATACTTAGCTGCTCTTAAATTTTATATCCTTCAATTATACAGGACATAGATTATCAGGCCACAGCCCTGGGGCAATATCTTCCACCACTTATTTCAGTAAATGCAATCATGCCAATTCATTTGTATTTCCTAGGGTTGCTCTTATGCTATATACAGAGATTTGTGCAGTTGCAACAGAACTCTCATAGCCAGCAAATATTCACCATCTGGTTCTTTGCAGAAAAAGTTTGCCAACTCCTGATAGAGAGAATTATTTGAGAGACATTAACATAATGCAATTTCTTTTGTATCCTTAATACTTAACAAATTCTTGGAATATAGGAGGTACTCAGGAAATGTAGATTGGAGGAGTGAGATACACAGTTTTATCACTAACACACATTTCATCATATTGAACAGTTATGTATCACTGTATAATTTTCAAAAATATCTTAAAATAATCAGAGATGTTTCCCAAAATGACAGTGAAAACCACTGAATTGGGGCTTTTGGATATTAGAGAGACTCAAAATTGAGTAACTGAGTTAAATATGATGCTATCCAGAAAGCAAGAATTTAAACAAAATGTTTGGGATGATAAGAGCATCTTTATTCTCTCCCATGCCTCTCTCTCTCTTTCTCTCTCCTTCTATCCATTGGACATTCATAGACATGTATAGGAACTCGCACATGACAACTTGATTTTTTAATAGTTAATTTTTATTGTATTTTTCAATTACCATTTATCCCCTCTATACCCTCTTCCATCTTCACCTACCCCCTCCCCTGAAGTCACCACACTGTTGTTAGTGCCCATGAGTTGTTATTTTTGCTCAGTCCTTCCAACCTCTCAATGCCCTACCCTAGGGTTGTCAGCCTGCTCTCTATCTATGAATCTGTCTTTATTTTGCTTGTTAGTTCAGTTTGTTCTTCAAATTCCACAATTCAGTGAAATCAAATGGCCCTTGTTTTCCTCTGACTGGCTTATTTCATTTAGCATAATGTTCTCCAGGTTCATCCTGATGTTGCAAAAGGTAAAATTTTCTTCTTTTTTACAGTTGAGTAGTATTCTACTGTGTAAATGTACCATAGATGCTATATCCACTCATGTACTGAAGGGAAGCTGGGCTACTCCCAAATCCTGGCTATTAGAAATAATATAGCAATAAACATATTCTTCTGAATTAGTGTTTCAGTTTCCTTTGATAAATCCCAGAAGTGGAATGCTAGGTCATATGGCAGTTCCATTTTTAATTTTCTAAATAACTCCATACTCCTTTCCACAGTGCTGCACCAATCTGCATTTCTACCAACAGTGCCAAAAAGTTCCCCTTTCTCCATATCTTTGCCAGCACTTATTGTTTGTTGATTTATTGATGATACACACAAACACATACACACATTCTGACAGGTGTGAGGTGATAACTCATTGTGGTTTTAATTTGCATTTCTCTAATGATTACTGACTTTGAGCATCTTCTCATGTGTGTATAGGCCATCAAAAGATAATTTGAAACAAATGAAAATTGAAACACAACCCAAAATCTATGGGACACAGCAAAAGCTGTCCTAAGAGGGAAAATCACAGTATTACAGACCTATCTCAAGAAACTAGAAAAAAGCTCAAATAAAGTCTAACTTTACACTCAATGGAACTTGAAAAAGAACAATAAACAAAGCCCAAAGTGAGTGGAGGAGAATAAATAATAAAGATCAGAAAAGGAATAAATAAAATAGAGTCTAAAAAGCAATATAAAGGATTAATGAATCTGAAAGCTGATTCTTTGAAATAATAAACAAAATTGCCAAAATTTTAATACACCTTAAAAAAATAAGACAAAGGACCCAAATAAATAAAAAAAGAAATGAAAGAGGAGAAATAATACCTGACACCAATGAAATGTTAGTACAAAGAATTATAGGAAAATATCATGAACAACTATATGACAACAAATTAAACAACCTAGACAAAATGGAAAAATTCCTAGAAATATACAATGTTCCAAAACTTTATTCCCTGTATACCCTCTTCCACCTCTTCTTAAAGAAGTCCCTTCAACATTTCTCACAATACTGGTTTGGTAGTAGCAAACTCCATTAGCTTTTTCTTGTCTGGAAAGCCCTTTTTTTCTCCTTCAACTTGAAATGATAGCCTTGCTGGTAAAGTAATCTTTGTTGTATATCCTTACTTTTCATCACTATGAATATTTCATGCCAATCCTTTCTGGCCTGAAATGTTTCTGTTGAGAAATCGATTCACCGTCTTATGGGAGCTCTTTTGTAGATAACTGTCTTTTTCTTGTGAATTTTAAGAACCTCTCTTTGTCTTTAAACTTTACCACTTTAATTATGATGTGTCTTTGTGCAGGTATCTTTGGGTTCAGCTTGTCTGGCACTCTCTGTGCTTCGTGGACTTCAGCTTCTTTATATTTTACCAGATTAAGGAAGTCATTATTTCTTCAAATAGGTTCCTAATCTCTTGAGTTCTCTCTTTTCTCCTCTCTGTACCCCTATGATGCAGATTTGTTCTGCTTCATGGAGTCCCAAAGGTCTCTTGATATATGCTTATGTTTTTAGTTCTTTTTTTTCCTGCTCTGATTGGGTTACTTTGTTACCTTGTCTTCCAAACTGCTAATTTTATTTTCTGCTTCATCCAATCTACTATTTGTTCTTTTTAGTATATTCTTCACTGCAGATATTTTCATCTTCATTTCTTACTGGTCCTTTTTTACAGTTTATATACACACACACACACACACACACACATACACACAGTTTATATATATATACACACATACAGTGTATATATTTTTTTTCATGCTATCATACATCATTATTATCACTGCTTTGAACTCTGTATCTGATTGCCTTCATTTCATTTAGTTCTTTTTCTGGAGATTTCTGTTCTCCTTTTTGAGGCATGTTTCTTTCTCTCCCCATTTTGACTGCCTCTTTCTGTTTGTTTTTATGTGTTACAGATCGGCTATGAGTCGTAGTCTGGTTGGCGTGGCCTCAGGTAGTTGGTATTTGTTAGAGTCCAGTGGTGTAGTCTTCTTGTTGACCCAAGTTTTGTGCTCTAAGAACATCTCGTGTGTGTATTAGGTGAGTCCTCCTGTTGTAATTGAATTACGATTGTTCTTGGCCCATTCATGTGTGGGATCTCCCTCAGACTGGCTGACTATGAGATTCAACCCCCTCTTTGCAATATGAAGCTACTTACACTGATTTTTCTTTGCCTTGAGGCTTTACGTAAAATCCCAAGTACTTATTGTAAAAGCTTAAGAAATACTTTCTCTATCCTTTGGCCCTTTAGAGAATCACAACACACATGAGCATAATGAAAGTCTTGAAAAGTCTTTTAGTTATTTTTCAAACTTATTTAATCTTATTTATCCCAGTATTTCCTAAACTTATTAACCATGGAACCTTTCTCCCATAGCGGTAAGCAGTTTTGTAGAACATATTTTGAAAATGTTTGCAGCTTCTGACACCAATGTCCAGCTCCTCTTCACCAAGAGCTGGTGAAAACCCTTCAGCTAGAATGACAAAAAGAACAGATTATGTCCTGTTTCCACCTGTATCTTTTTTAATTTTTGTTTAATATCCCATACTATTCTAGTTCGATGCTGGCCTGTGATAGTCAAGGTGTCACATGGGGGCTTTTAATCTTAGTCATCATGTATAATTTATCAAAAGCTCTTCATAGGAGCACCAACATGAGGTTTCTTAAAGGTTCTCTCTTTTTACTGTCCAGAAGCGGTGGGGCTGTGTTTCTTGGATGCTGCATCTCTTCTTCCTAATTAGAGGGATCTGCTTTTTATTTGCCGTCTGGGCTTTGGGGTGATCCGTTTTCTCTTTGTGACGCAGGGAAGGTGCAGTCTTTAAACCTCCTTTTGGAAGGAAGCATAACTTCTTCATATGGCTCTCGACCAGAAAATCAATCTCTCCGTAGGTAGAGACATTGAGATCAGAACACTTCCTTTTGAACACTCACTGGCAGCAGATAACAGAGGTGGAATAAGAGATTGGGTATCTACTCTCAACACTCTCAGTGACTGTCTTCTGCGTTTGAGGACACAATATCCAGAAAACATGCTGCATGTATGAAGTTTCCTATTGCCCAACAGCAACCCCTTACAAAGACAAGCCAGACCAATGTCTAAAGGCACTGGTGCATGATTGAGAGTGCTAGAGAGAGCAGCAAAAAACCACTACAAAATCATTTGAAAACTACAGTTACTGGCATTTTAATCTTGCTATGTGATTTTGATGGTAATCAACTTAATGTCATTTCATTCCACTTGACACCAGGAATGGTCCTACCTATATCCTCGTAGATATGAACTAGCAGATATTTCCTAAAGCAATATAAAATCATCAAGAAAGAAATTTTTATCACATTTCATTTAATTATAATTAAATTTGAATCTGTATAGCCCCATGTGGCCAGTGGCCACTATATTGGACAGTGTGGCTCTAAGGATTTATGGCACAATTAGGCAATAGAGGTATCAGATCAAACGGGTTCATTGCTTTTTTCATCAACATACAATAAAATGAATGGAATGCACATAAATTGTAATCTGTAGTGCGCAGTCCCTGTTTCTGTTATAGTAAAGTGTGAGTTTTCTGTGTGGGAGACACAGCGACTGAAGGTCATCAAACATATATTATCCAGTAGGCACCATGCCTGATGCCAGGTGCAGAAGAAAACAGCAGAGAGCAAAACAAACAGGGTTGAGAAAAGCAATTTGCAACATCTGGAGTAAACTGATCATGGAGTAAGAAACATAGTAAACAATTAAGCAAAGTATTAATTAATGTGCTAATGGAAAATGCTAAATACTAACAAACCAAAACATTTCAGTGATTTGGCTTCACTGATCACCAAACAAAAAAATGAAAACATAAAGTTAGTAAGGAAATCTAAATCTTGGATGTGTTTTGTGAGGCTCTCTTGTCCCTGTTCCTGTGCCCTACCAAGTAGAGCTCAACATCCAGAACTTGATTGAATGGTTCTGGATTGTAATGGGTCCAGAAGTCAATGCATTCAACACAGATAATTACTTCTCAAAGACTCCTAAAATTTAGCTTTAGTCTGGGTTGGCTCAGGTTTAACTTTTAGTCGTTTGTTTTCTTGTAACTTTAGCACACTGCAAAACAAAATTGAAATGTCAATAAAAATATATTGCCAAATACATCAGAACATTAAAAAGGCTACAGGAGAGAATTTGACAACTAGTGATAAAGTTAAACTTAAAATGACATAAATACATACAATTAGCTGAAGCGAGTATAATTTACCTGTCAAAGCCCTTTAAAAGATCACAAATCAAGAGGTTATAAACCATTACACCAAGACTGAGTTATAATATCCTTTTAAATATCAGCAGAGTAAATTGAACTGGATGAAGAAAAAAATATACAGATATAGGGGAAAAAGACGAAGGAAAAGTAAAATGTAACACAGGAGGAATAAAGTAGTTGAAAATATTAGAGCAAAATAACCAGACTCAAGAGAACTGAGTTACTTAATGTGATGCATCCATAATCTAATTTTGATTTTAAATGTAAAGTAAAAATAGACAAAAAAAGGTTTGATATGATAATACGTTCTTTTCACAGGCAGGTGAACTCATTCTTTCCTGATATAACAGATAAGGAAGAGTCAGAAAAGCTCCTCGTGTCTTCCAGTTTGACCTCTTAGCAAGTTAGTAGACAACCTTTTTTAAAGTCTAACGTTAAATGGATACCAAAAAACCTAGTTTCACTCATTTTATTCTGAATGGCATTTGATAACTTTGAAGTTCTCTAACATGAAACATTTTCTTGCACTTTAGTCAAAATGTTACTTGATTTTATTTTATCTTATTAAATACCCTTAGTACACCTCCTAGTGTGTCTATGTTGAAATGCTACGGAAAACCACTTAATTTCTTCATTAAGCTATTTTCTGTCTCTCTCAGAAACATCCTATTGCACTGTATTTAGCGTCTTATTCAAAGTTTGTCCCCAATTTCTCCCTTTCCTATCGTTTACTTTCTGATACATAAGACAAGGTTTACAATGCTGTTTTTTTCTCATTTTGAGTTTGTCTCACTCCATATATATGCAAAACGATGAAGGAACGTCATATTCCACCACTTCCCCAAGATATACACAAGGTTTTGTTTGATCCGTTTGCTCAGCTATTGCTTTAGTTAACCCCTGCTAGTGCTGGTTACCTGAACTCCTCCTACCGGCAGCCTACGGATAGACAGTTTGGTCAGTCCCCGGGGTAAGTTTATGTGTATTTCTCAACCAGTACCTGGCCAATGAGAAGATGACACGTTCTGATTTTCATCCAACAATAAAAGGAGTTATGCCAGTCCAACTTACCGTAAACTGAGTGTGGATATTAAACTTAAAGTGACTGCAGCACCTGGACATCTTGCAGATCTGATCTTGAAGCTCTGCGACTTTGGAGTGAACCTGCTCAACTGTGGAGGTCATAGGAGGCACCAAGGACTACAGGCAGCTAACGGCCTAGATAATGGTGTTGCATATAGAAATTACAGTCATTCATAAGGCATCCATATAAAAGTATCTTCATATTATTCATTTAAAAAACCTATAAATGTATAGTTTCTTGGTATAAATAATTTCGTTATGAGTTTATATGGTTTTTGTGTTCACCTTTTATATCCCAGAATCTCTGAAGCATGAACTATTATATAAACTCAGTTATATGGATAAATTATAATTACTCATCTCCTTGAAAATGCCTAAATTGGGATGGCTTTTATTTGGGGCTTTTATCAACGTAGATTCAACTGTACTTTCTGTCTAGGTCAATTGTGGAACATTTTAGCCTTACCACCTTACAAAATACCCTTTCTCTGAAAAGGCTATAAATTATTAGTTTATTAGTGGAACATAGTAATGTAAACAACTATCAGTTAAAGTTACAAATTTCATTACAACAAGGAGCACAAGAATGATTCGTTTGAGCACTGCCAGCTGCTGCCACTCACCTGCACTGCAGACAGCGATGCTCTCCCTCTCTAATCCAAGTGAAATTGATAATTGAAATGTAATCTTGAAGTTTTTCCAGAACTTTTATGTCTGTAATTTAAGTCCCAAACATGAGGAGAATATGTAACTAAAATGGCAAATATTTCACAAACCATGAATAAAAATCCATTTTTCCAGTTATCAGCAGATAGAAAGCAAATACCTACTTCATACAAATGTAAATTAAAATTGAGCAATCCTTTCACTAAAGGGAATGTCCACAGGATATTTCAAATCATGAAGTGTGTGGGTACACTCATTAACCCATGGGAATGAACCATCTGGCACATAATATACTTACTGGTTTGAAAGAAAAATAGGTCTTTCTCAATGAAAAAAACTTTCCATTTAATATGCAGAACAGTTATTAATAAAATACCCACTGTTGAGTCAAAGCACAAGGAAACAAGATCTGGGGCATAGAGGCAAGCCATCCTTTAAAAGTTATTAGAATCCTAGTGATGTTGATAAAAGACCACACGACAACATGTTCCTTAACCAAAGATTCAACAACAAATAAGGTAGCTATATGCAAAAATGAATTCCCACATACAGGCACCTACAGGAACTCCAGGTCCATCTGTCTACTATAGACCCATCTATATATATACTTACGTCTATAATAATACCCGTATCTGTACAGCTATAATGGGATTCCATAGATTAACAAATACTTCTCACACCCAAAGACCTACCTTTGAAAACTAGCGCTCCACTGAATTAAAGTAAAATACACGTGTGCTGATGCAGTCTGATTTTTTAAAGATGTGTGATAACCCACTACTACCAAAGCAACAACCGACTCAGTCTCACTCATAAATTGAATGTGTAGTCAGATATTTAGGGCAGAATTGTTGATAGAGGTAAAATAACTCACCCCCAAATTTCCACTTAAGGATGCAGTATACCTAACTTGGAGCAATGTAAATTATGTAAATTTAATCCCCTGCACCTCATTAAACACCCCACACCTGAAAATTCCCTCTACTTCTTATTTGAATTCTCTCATTGTTTTCTGTTCTCATGTAGATTCATTTCATTTTTGCAAACAGTTCATTAACTTCTTGAACACAGGTATTATATATATCACAGTAATTGACAATAGGAAAAGTAAATTAAAAATATACATACATTTTGGTCTATCAAGGTTTTTCACAATTCTAAGGATGTGAATCTGAACACTGCAGAGATATACAATCAGTAACATACCGAGGTAAAACTAGTATTTCCTGAATGCCTGAGGGGTGCCAAGCACCTCTCCAGGAAAAGTGAAATGAGATAAGATCCATGCCAGCAGCAGCCTGTAAAGATAAATAACAATAGAGCAGGGGAAGTATTATAGTAAGGGTAGAAATTCAGTCCCATAAGGAGCCCAGGAAACACAGGGGTCCGAGAGAGGGATTCCAGGGGACGGTTGTAAAAGCTTCATGTGAGAAACTGCAGCTGAGCTTATTTTCAAGAAAGAATATGAAATTTGTAGGTGAAGGTTCATGAACTTGGTAGAGATGGAGGGAGGTGGTCATTTCTGGCAACATGAATAGTGCGTACAAAGGGTCACGGTGTACAGAGTGTGCAGCGTGGTAGGAGCGTAGTGACGGGGAGCCCGCTGAAGACCCGAACAGACAGGCTCATTGAGGCTTACAGCGAAGGCCCTTGTGCCCCTCTGCTGTTCTTCCTGCAGCAAAAGTGTGCTCACGTTAAACTGGGAGAAGGTAAGTGACTCCATATTAGTGTTGCAGATACTATAGAGTAGAAAACAGAACGTAGTGAGAAAGGATGCTGAGAGAAGAAAGTATGGAACTATTTTAATAGTTAAACTAAAATATGAAGTGTCTAGGCAAGAATCCAGAAGCTTTTCTGCAAAGACCCAGATAGTAAACACTTCAGGCTTTATAGGCCACAAGGCCTCTGTCTCAGCTTCTCAACTCTGCTGTGGTAGTGCTGAGAAGTAGCGTACACAATACCCAAACAAATGGACATGCCGTCTTGTAATAAAACTTCATTTAAAAACACAGGCATGGAGCTGAATTTGCCTGGGATACAGTTTGTCCATCTCTGGTCTAGGTTAAGGTAACAGCAAAGAAGAGGAACAGGAGAGAACAGCTGCTGGTTTCATTGCTGAGCTGAAATGCACCTGCGTAGCGAGAAGGCAGAGTCTGGAGTAAGCGTGGTAATGCTATGTGTGAAATACTAAGGAATGCTAACGTAAGTGAAACATTTAATAAAACAGGAGTTGAAGTCCTTTCTGGGAGAAAATAATTTTCATTTAAGATAAGCTCATGTTGACTTTGAAGAGCCACAGAATAGATGTCTAGTAGGAAGATTCCTCTCATGTTTCTATGTTGGTTATTTTTGAAAGATAAATGTATTACCACCAAGTCATTCTAAATGACAAATTGCACTTTTTAAAAATATATATTGGTGATTTTACTGACAGATGTAATGGTTTTGCTTTGCTTGTCAGTACTCAAATAAAAGAGAGCTTATTCTAAGGATCTCATGGAAATGAGGGAGACAAGAATCTTAACCACAGGAAGCCCTTTCTCCCATGGCTAAGCTAGAGCACCCTGCCGAAGGGTGTGTGCTGTTCCCTTTCACACAGCATCCTGACTCTCCTAGTAAATAAAGTATCTTACTAAAGCTTACAATCAACTTAATGAAGGAGAAACTGAGTCTACTTTGCTCTTTGTTCTTCCCATAGCTACTAGCAAAGTGCTTGGGATGAAGTAGGTACTCAGTAATTATTTGTTGAGTGAATGATCATTTTTTTCATAGGCACTCAGGACAGCTATGCAGAAAGACTTTTAAAAATAACAGAACCTGCAGCATCACCAGCTCTCATTAACTTTGGCATAATTTGGAAGATCACCGAAAATCCACCATAATAGCAACTTAGTTATTTTGTCATTTCATCAAAAGCTGAAATTCAATCATCTCTAATGTCCGCTGTTAACTTGACTCAACTATTCTCTTGTTTTACTCTGTGCAGATATCGTATGCTTCCCATAAAACCACCTCATTTTCTCTTTGAATGTCTTGCATGCAAATTCCCCTACTGTCCTAGTTGGGCAAAGCTTCTCTACCAGGATCCCTTGAAGACCACTGGCCATTGAAAGCCTTGGCATCAGTTGCCCTTCCCTGGTTAACTGACCTGTAGTCAGGACTTTGGAGTCACTTGGTATAAAAGATGATCATCCATGTGTAGGAAATAGCTTAGCATAACTTCCATCGTGGGTAGATAGGGCAGTTTCTCTCGGAAGAGGCCTGTAGATACAGCAGGGCATCTGGAGACACTGCTGTAGTAAAGCAAGTACTGTACGTGCAGAATACCTTAGTCGGACTATCATGCTGAGAACACAATTATATAGAAATGTCATATAGAAAAGTTCTTGCCTTAATTATCTGGATAACCCTGGCCTATTTTAGCATTAATTACCTTGACAATTTCCTGGGGTCTCTATTTCACTTTTAAGAACTTCCAAAATTTTTTTTGCAAGGAATTTTTTGGAGACTATTTTTTTAGAGTAGGGTTAGGCCCACAGCAGTGTTGAGCAGGAGGGTCAGATATTTCCCATACAACTTGCGCCCTAACACATGCACAGCCTGGTTGGGGGCTGCCGATAATATCCAGAGAGGTACGTTTGTTACATTTGATGAACATGCAATGACACATCTTTATCACCCAAAATTCATAGTGTACATTAGGGTCCACTCTTTAAGCTGTATATCCCATGGGTTTGTACAAATTTATAATGACATGAATCCACTATCATAGTCTCATGCAGAGCGGTTTCACTTCGCCGAATATTCCCTGTGGGCCACCTACTCATCTCCCCCTACCCCCAACTCCAGCGGCCTCTCATCTTTTTGCTATCTCCATAGTTTTGCCTTTTCCAGAATGTCATAGAGTTGGAATCCTATTGTAAGGTGTTTTTTTTTTTTTATTTTAAATTTCTCCCTTCCACACCTTTGTGTGTGTGTTGTATAGAAACAGTCTAATGGTGTAATTTAATATCGGCTTCCCACCTCAGCCCTAAGGACATTAAGAAATAGAAAAATAATGAGGTTGAGAGTGCTCTGTGATTTTAACAGAACTGAGATTCAGGTTTAAAAAATAAAAAACAATCATCATATGCAAAGAATGACCCATCCCCAAACAACGGCCTGACTACTGTGTCCTAGATTGCAAATAACGATGATAAATGGCAGGACCCTTTCCAGGCATTGATATCCACTTTAATCAGGGTTTTGAACCTGGATGCAGTATCTTTATCCCTTTTAGTAATTAAGATAATCTGAATATAAGGACTGAGAGGGATGAATCCACCTGAGTTCCTCAAGTGATTGAGCTCGTCAAGAAAATTTACAGGGAAGACTAAGCCAAAGGCTTTGTGGAAATCTCCTGCAGCTTCTCCAGGGCCAAGAACTTCCTCTTGGGGAAGATTTTTAATTACTTCATCTATTTCTGAAAGTAAAGGGGAATCAAATAATTACCCAGTCTTCTGCAAATCACCTAGACAATTTGGAAGGAATGACAACCAACTGTTTATCTGTTCAAAATATCAAGTTCGAATTTCTAATAGCTATTCACCTTATCTCTGAAATAGCTTACTAAGGAGGCCTGGGACTGTATTTGTCTTTTCCTCCACTGGGCACCTAATTCGCATTAGAACTGTCAGAGCTTAGCAGCCAGCATAGCGATCGCTGGCTGTCATCATCCCACTGCTGTGGGTACTGCCTGGCCGAGTGATACATACCTTCGCTACATGCACAGTGTGAAAAAGCTCAGAGCTACTAGGGTAAGAGATAAGTGTGCTTATGACTTTTGGCAGAGGTTGTCTTCCAAGTGTGGATTCAGCCTTTCTTTCTTTCCTAGACAGGTTGTTTTCTCCATCAACATTTCCTGTGTATATTTTATTGAACAGGACTAGACAAACGAAACAAGAGAACAGACAAAATTGTTCAAAAAATACCTACAAAAAATTCAGCCATCATAAATCCTTTCAGGAAATGGGTGTAAATAAATCTGGTAAGTGAAATGTAGATGAACACATTTTAGATCAATAGAAACATTTTAAGTTTAGTTAATGCCTGTCATTCAATGTGTTATCTTAAGGAAACAGCACTTGAAGATTACCACCATTATAAAATCCCACCAAAACATCCATGGAGTCTGCCCCGGGAGAAACTGGCCACCCCAAGAAACTCCCCAAAAATGATGTGTAAAGACAAGATAGCAAAACCTGTTCTTTCGTGTGCATATTTATTTATTTATTTGCTGGGAGGTGATTTTTTTTTCCATGACCCAGGTTTTCCAATGCATTTTTACTTCCATTAACCTTCTGTTGTTTGTTTGTTTGTTTTTTAGGAAAAAAAATCTTTATTGCCCTACTAATGATTACCTACATTCCTGCTTTCCACAGTCTCCTAAAGCATAAGTCACTTAGCTAATATTGGAATGCATAAGAGATTAAGTTCCATAGAGCAAAACTTAACCTCTTAGAATCTTAAACTACTTAACAAGTATTTTAAAATAATATCGTATGTGCAATTGCTTTGTCAATTCTAGCGGATGGTTTTACTGAAATTTTTGTGGTTGATCTTTTACCCAGCTCTCTGACATCTCCTTTTTAGTCAACTTTAGAAACTTTCTTTTACTTAGGTGTACCCAATAATTCTATTTTTGCCTTTCCTTTATTTTTATACCACACAGAAATCCTGAGTTGATGTTATTCACTGTAATATCCTCAAACAATACTCACCATTATTGATGGTTCCCAAATTATGTCACTGACCATTTATGTTAGGTTCTGCTTATTTTCTTCTATGAACATATATGGATGAGACTGTGCTTTCCCAGCCATTTGAAGTTACACCTGACTGTGTGCCTTGACTTAGCTAGTAGAACTTAAGCCAGAAGAGACCTCTGGGGCTTTCAGGAAGAAGTCCAACCATTGTTAATATGCAACATCAATGTAATCTGGCAGCCAAGGAAGTGGACTGGAATACACATTCGTGAATAATGACAACTTCACTGCACTAGATGATAGGGGCAGTAAACGGTATTGAGTGAGCATGTGAACTGTGTGGCTGTTGCATTCAAAATGACTGAGCAAGTAGAGCAACACATCTGCATCAGATTTTGCATTAAGCTTGAACATTTGTCCACAGAAACTATTCGGATGATTCAGGAGGCTTCCAGGGATGATGCAATGAGTGCAGTGCAAATAAAAGTGTGACACAAACACTTCAAAGATGGTCGAGAATCTGTTGAAAGTGATCCATGTTCTGAAAGGCCTGCAACAAACAGAACAGCTGAGAATGTAGAACATGTATGGGCTGCAATCAACAAAAATCAGCGACTGACAGTGTGAAAACTAGAAGCTGATCTGGGAATTCCCAAAACGACTGTGTCTGAAATTTTGACACAGGATCTTGCTATGGAACATGTCATCACAAGATTCATTCTGCAGCTTCTGCTACCACAGCAGAAGGAACATCATGCTGTGGTTGCTAATGACTTGATTTAAACTACTACCAATGAACCAGATTTCCTCAAGAAGGTCATAACAGAAGACTTGTATGATCCAGAAAAAAGGCCCAGTTGTCTCAGTGGAAGTCGCCTGGTTCTCCACACCTGAAGAAGGCACAGCAAAGTCACAAGATCAAGACCATGTTAGCTGTGTTTTTTTTATTGGGAAGGTGTTGCACATCATGTGTATACCACTCTTGGCCAAACAATTAATAAGGAGTGCTACCTCAATGTTCTTCATTGGCTGAGAGATGCAATATGTTGATAATGGCTGCAGCTATGGGCAACTGGTGACTGGCAGCTTCATCACAACAACGTGCCCGCTCATTAATCATGTCCTGTGCAGAGTTTTTTGGCAAAACATCAGATCACCCAGGTAATTCAGTACCTCTACACTCAAATTTGGTGCCCTGTGATTTCTGACTTTTCCCAAAACTAAAATCACCTTTGGAAGGAAAGAGATTTCAGATCGTTGATGACATTCAGAAAAATACAACAGGGCAGCTAGTGGCAATTTCAACAAAGAATTCTACAGAGAGTTTTGAGGAGTGGAAGAGACACTGAGAGACTTGTGTGAGGTCCCAAGGTGCCTATTTTGAATGGAACTGAGGTGTCATTGTCCTATGTACAATGTTTCTTGTATCTTGTATCTTCTTCAATAAATGTCTCTATTTTTCATAGTACATCGCTGGATACTTTATGGACAGACCTCATAAGTCTCCAAAATGCTGTGAAATTTTATAAAGTTCTCTTCCCATTAAGGACAAAAAGCCATCCTACTGATGTCTTTGATTGAGGATCAGGGTGATATGTTATATGAGCAGAAAATAACTGTTGTTTTTAAGTCATTAAGATTTTAGGGATATTTATAACTACGGCATAAGCTAGTCTGTCTGACACTGCCTCAATTCCAAATTTGTTTTTAGCCTACATATCGACGTTCTGGTGCTCCACAAGTATAATTTTCCCTCAAAATTTATTAATTTCTGCTGTTTTCTGTATTCGTTAATGGCACTATCATCCAATTAGTAGTCCAATAATTCTTTTAGTTCTCCTGTATCATACTCACCTCTAATCAATTGTGGAATTTATTCATTCTAGCTCCTAAATACCTTCAGGTGCCTTTACACTGCATTTTAACTGGTGCTACCTTGGTTCATGCCATACTTATCACAAATCCTTCCCAGTTAGTTTTCAGCTCTTCAGTTTGCCACCCCTCCAATCTGTTCTTCACACAACAACAATGTGACTGAGCTTTCCAAAACATAAAGTTGATCATATCTCTTCTCAAGCTAAACTTAAAATGATTCAGTATTTCCCTTTTTCATTTAAGATTAAATCCTAAGTTTTAAATAGTATGTAAGGCTCTTTAAGCTATTGTCTCTGTCTACATCTCAAGAACTATTTCTTTTTTTAACTTTATTGTTGACACTATTACCAATGGCCCCATTTTACCCCTCTTTGCCCATCTCAACCCAGTTATATCCTGTTTCCCTCTGGGCATCACCACACTGTTGTCTGTGTCTGTGGCTTATGCTAATATGTGTTCCTTGGTTAATCCCTTCACCTTCTTTCATTCAGTCTCCCCTCCCTGCTCCTCTCTGACAGCTGTCAGTCTGTTCTTTTGGTCCGTGTCTCTGTTTCTATTTTGCTCATCAGCTTATTTTATTCATTAGATTCCACATATAAGTGAAATCATATGTTACTTATCTTTTTCTGACTGGCTTATTTCACTTAACATAATAATCTCTGGGTTCATCCATGCTGTCACAAAAGGTAAGAGTTCCTTCTTTTTTACCACCACATAGTATTCCATTGTGTAAATGCACCACAGGTTTTTTTATCCACTCATCTGCTGATGGGCACTTGAACTGTATTTCAATAGCCAAGGTGTGGAACCAGCTCAAGTGTTATTTCTTTTTTGACATAATCTCTATGTTCTAACTGCACTAAACTCTTTGGATGAATATACCTTATTACTTCCTATTTTGATGCCTTTTTCTTTGCTTTTCTGTCTGCCTGCAATGCTGTTCATTCCAACCCAATCATTCTCTCTATCTGATAGCTAGCTGGTACTCAGCCTTCAATGCTGTCCATAGCCAGCCTTTTCTCTATGAAGCCTATTTGTGCTGTACTACCTGCCTCATGGCAAATTAAGCTATTTTTTCCAACATGTTCCCAAATAGTCCCTTAACAATATTTTTGAGTGCCTTACTAATGTGCTTCTATGATATTGAAAATATGAAAAGGGAAATTCATCTGCTAACAAACACAATTGTAATGTGTTTCAACTGTTCATTTGTGTACTTGTCTATTCTATAAGACCAGTGACTTTTCAACCTTTTTCATCTCATGGCATATATAAACTAATTACTAAAATTCTGCAGCACATGTACGCACAAAATTTTTTTCTAATATGACAAAATAATAGGTATAATTGTGATTCATTCACAATGAACAGCTATTGTTTTGTTGGTTGTTGCCATTTTTTTTAAAAAAAGGATTTTTGGGACAGGAAATGTTTTTGCAAGTAGAATATAAATTTTTTTTGGTCTCTTGACCTCTCTCTTTTCAACCTCAAGTTCTTATGGTGTTCAGTTTGCCTTTTTTTTATTGTCTAGAGTGCAGTATGAATGCTAAGAAAATAGACCACTAATGAGATTATTACTGGTGCTTAAATTTTACATTTCCTTTGAACTATAATAATTTTAATTCTTTTTGCATATATTCTTTAAGTGTTAGTCTTCCATTAAACCCACAATTGAAAGGAAAAGAAGTTAGTGTCCCTGATTAAATAGTCACGTATTGAATGTTTTAAAAATTCTTGCGGCACACCAGTGCCCCACTACACATTGGCTGAGAATCACTGTTCTAGACTGTAAGTCCATCAATAGCAAGGGCCATTCATGATTAAATAGTTAATTTATTCAGGAATAAATAGTTAAAAACAATATTTTAAAATTTAGTTCAACAGCACTGAATAGCAAAAGCAGCAGTATGAAATCGGAAGAAAGCAAGAGTCACCAGGTGTATCATTGTTAATGTACCTGTTGAGGATTTTATGCCCTCCCTCACTCTCAAACATCTCCCTGTCAAGTATCTGGCACTGGAGGATTCTGGGGTTAGTTACATAGCTCTAGCTATTTCTTGGAAGGTAGCTCGATTTCTCTTGAAAAATTTACTAAAAATGGATAGGAAATCCACCAACTCATGTTTTAATAAGAAAATAGTGTTTATCTTTCCATAGAATCTTAATATTATTTTAGCCATTGTTCATCTTAGAGTTCCCAATGTAAAGATGAAAACTAAAAGTGAAAGTCATTTTTAAACTATAATGAATAGCAGAATTTTAAAGACTAGAATGGCACCCATTTGGAATGGCTATGTTTTCATGTATCAACAATCTACTAGTATAGTGTGTCTTCTGGATGAAAACAGTGTGTACTTCTTAGTACCCAAACCAAGATAAATTTCAAAACAAAACACAGTAACTCTGATTCCATACAGCTGATGAGGCTCTCTCTGTATCACCATTGACTTCAAGGTCTCGTCACTCTAAGAAAACATGAAGGAGGAAGAAGTTACAGATGTTGGCAGCAAGCTCCAGATTAGAATAGTTTCTGTCTTTTGGAAGGTGAAATACATTCAACTTCTGCTATCTGTCAGTCACAGAGAAGCAGGATTGCTGGGAGTCAGAGGAGGTCAACATATTTAGCAGAAAATAACCATGAGTTCGTATTACCACAAAATGCCAGATGATGTATATAAATGACATACCTCAACTTCCAGATTAAAAAAAAATCTACCCCAAATAGATTCTCTACTGTCACAGACTTCTCACTGCCCCCTTCAGGGAACTGTCACCAAGCTGATCCAGAAATTTAACTCAGCATATCTTAAGTGCTTTGTGATTTAAGTCATCTCAAAACTTATCTTCCATCCAAGGAGAATGACATGAATGAAAATCCATTTGGGTCACCAACTATCTGACTTCAAGTAATTTCATTTCTTAACATGTTTTCAGAGTTGCAGTAAAAATAAAGTAAAACAACCATTTTCAAAAAAGACAGTTTTAGTAACATGTCGCTTATAATTGAGACTAACTTGTCTTAAAAAATTGTTGTATTTATATTTAGGAATAACCAGAAAAAAAATGCTGACAAAGAGTGAAAAAAGAAAAAAACATGTGAACAGTTTGGGATGACACCCTGCTGGTGCTCTTGATATCATCTACCGCTCTGGGTTCAAGCTTGTTTACCTTCTAAAACAGAAAGGAAGCATGTGTTTGTGAAGGGGGTGCATTTGTAATTTTCAAAGACGCTTCTCTGGTAATTTCATGATTCTCACGCAGCCTCCTTGCCAGCCCAACTCTCCTGCTCATGAATTCCAGTCTCTGGGGCTGTCGTTTAGTTAGTTTATGCCCTGGCAGACTACTGGTGAACAATGAGCTACAATGAATTTCTACCTTGGAGAGATAAGGGACTGAAACATTTCCATCAGGATTCTAATAGCCACAGGGAAACACAATAGTATAAGTAATCCATATTTTTTGGAAGACTTCTAAATTCTATCAAATACTAAAATCCCGTTCTGAAAATCAAACCACAGAGAAGGTAGATAATTCCACTGTAACGTAAACAGTAAAGCTCACTAGCTATTAGAAAGAGTGAGGCATTTGATATTAAGCTATACAGACCTGACTGTATTTCCAAATTATATGGATAAAATCCACTTTCCACTTTGCCTCACTTACATAAATGACTTCTAAACATTTACAGAAAAAATTCGAAGTGTTTGCATTGTTGAAATTTGTCAAGTCCAGTTCTAACTGATTTTTTCATTATTTTCCTAAATAGTTTTGCAGTATTTATTTGATCTCACCAGGTAGCTTTGTCATTAAAGGTAACACAAATAATCAGGGATGGAAAATGATTTTGAACAGCTGTTTTATGTGTCTTCATGGTTTGCAAGTGAGGCTCTGGCTTCCCTTTTGTTTTCTTTTGTTTGCAGTGATGGTTATAGTGTGAACCACCTTAGAAGACAGAAATAGTGTCCTCCTCTGGAGCAAGACCTGGGTATGCTTAATGCCAACTGTAACAGCTTTTAGGTCCTTAAACGTAGAGTTCCTTTCCACAGTGCAACCCACTGAACATTTAGAAATCATCTGACCTTCCAGGGTCTAGGGAACCAGCTCAGAAATGCTGATACTCTGGCTACGGCTAATGCTGTGACTAAGAAACTGTCTTTTTTTCCCCTCACCCAGGAGTTTCATGTCTTTTACCAGCTTTCATGAAATTTGTCAGGCAAACTTGTTAGCTTACAAGTAGGGTAAAATATCAAACATTTCACAGTTCTTGACAAACAAATGTATCTCATTTAGGATGGGTTTCAAACAACCAGTTGGGCTTCTGAAACCATCACTTCATTGAGCGAGACTAGGGGTCAACCAACTTAGTCTTAAAAGGCAAGATGGTAAATGCTTTAGGCTTTGCAGGCCATACATCGCCTTTGCAGCGGTTCAACTCTGCTGTTACAGCACAAGAGCGCCATGAATAAAATACAAGTTAATAAGGATAGCTGTGCTCCTGTAAAGCTTTATTTATGGATCCCAAATTTTGAACTTATATAATTTTACATGAAATAAAATGTTATTTTTCTTAATCATTTTTCCAACTATATAAAAATTTTAAAACCACAATTCGTTCACAGACTACACCAAAAGGCATGTGTGAGGCTGGATTTGGTACATGAACCACAGTTTGCCAACTGCTGAAATATTGAAAATTTGCCAAAAGAAAATTGCGCATATCGGTTTAGTTCTTGTTTTCTTTATTCTAGTTGGTCTGGAAGAACCACCGACATGTTGAGGATTTGGGACAGGAAATGTTTTTGCAAGTAGAATATAAAAATTTTTTTGTCTCTTAACCTCTCTCTTTTCAACCTCAAGTTCTTATGGTGTTCAGTTTGCCTTTTTTTTATTGTCTAGAGTGCAGTATGAATGCTAAGAAAATAGACCACTAATGAGATTATTACTGGTGCTTAAATTTTACATTTCCTTTGAACTATAATAATTTTAATTCTTTTTGCATATATTCTTTAAGTGTTAGTCTTCCATGAAACCCTCCCACAGATAAGCATTATACCTGTGATTAGTTTGTATTGGTTCACAAAGGTGCCCATGAAGAGCAGAATAAACAAGCAGAAGATTTCTTCATCAAGTTATATTAAATTTTATGATTCACTCAAGAACAAAAGGAATTGATCCACTTTGATAAATAAAAGGAAGCACCTAGAACAATGTCTAGCAGATAATATAGTACTAATGTGTACTATATTTTTAGGCATTAATAAATGTCAGCTATTGGTATTAATATTAGGTCTTAAATTTTGCCTCAAGCTTACCCAAACCAAGTCATATAGGTTTTTCTACATCTCTCACTTACTTAATTTACAATTAAAATTTTTATGCAAGAAAGCAAAGCATGTACTAATTTGTATAATGCTTAAGGCTGCTGAATTTGGATTCGCACCTATGTGGAGTTTGCTTTTGTGGAAATAGATAACTCTGTTCCCTCTCAAGGAGGAATTTATAAATAATCAGCAAATATGGAATGAATGGGTGAGTGAAACTGTCACAATTAACTTAACCTTAAATTCACTGGCTGACCTCAAATGCAGGCTCCAGAGGACATATTTCATAAAGACAGTTAAACTGGGTAGCTGTGTTTTACTTCTCTGTTCAAATAAACAAGATTTTTTTTTTAATTCTGAAAAGACGTCGAAGAATGACCCAGCAGAACAAGACCCACAGTCTGACCCTAATCAGCACTAGGAAGTATCACTGAGTGAATATATTACTTGCCCAAGTCTCAAGTAAACATGTGAGTCTGCATTCCTCACACACACTTTCCCTCAATCTAAACAACACTTGCAGTCAGAATCTAAGATTTTCCGCAGGTCTAGAAGAAACTTTTCTTTTGTAAGTCAATCTTAGTCTAACAGCATTAGTAGCTGGCCAAAAAAAGAGTGATAACACTATTGCAGCTTTGTTGACAACAAACACGTTGGTAATTTCTTAGGAAAAGTATTTCCTGTTGATCATTAAAAGCCAAATTTTTAGTTACTCCTCCCTCTGGATTAAATAAATGCTATTAGTTTTTCAACTGTGGACAGTAAATATGGATTTTAAGACTTGTTTGTCTGCATTTCTTAAAACATTTATGAACATTGAACAGATGAATTTGTTTCAGACATATTTTTTCATTTGAACACTTTTCCCCATGGTTTTTAATATGGATACCGTTCATCACATATTGAATAAAGCAACTTTTACTTTATTTAATGTCTTGACCCAAATCACATTGTCTCCATCAATATTTTATAGCCTGTGTGCAGCAAAGGCATGATTTCCAAAGCCATGTCTGCACTTGTAGGTAATATACCATAAAAAATGGATTATTTCCCCCTTCTCTTGTTTTTGAAAGAGGGAATTGGTGCTTGCCTTTGCCCAAGTGGGTTTTTCCTTTTTTCTTTTTCTCTTTTTTTTATACTAACTAGCTCCTTAGGGGTAAGATGCTAGAAACATGGGTCTGTGCCAAGTTACCATCTTTATAAAATTCACAAAAGAACAAGAAAACATTCCTCACTTTACTTCCTACTTCTGCTTTTCCCTGAAAGAAGAAATTTCGAGACTTCCATTATCCTGTTAAATAGAATGAAACTACTCTGTGACTAATCGGGAAGAAGTCACACTGTTATTCAAGGGAACAATATAACATAAAATAAATTTTAAATTCTTATTTTCTTTTTAGAGCTAATAATAATCATCTCACCTTTAGCAATTGATTTGTCATGTGTTTCAAAATTGAGTATTTCTTAGAAACATTAATACTTAAAGAGATTTAAAACAAATGAGATGGTTTTCAAAGGCCACCTTATGTTTTTATAGTGTAAAAAGGATAGACACACTTGATCTCTCAGTGAAATGCAGCTATCCTGAAAAATTAAACCAAGGGTGGATTTTTGCATTAGTGTTTTTCTCTCCCCTCCCTCCAGTGGTGTAATTATTTCATTTCTGTTTAATTCTTATCAGCTGAGATAAACTAAATAAATGATATGTACAACATGGCTCTTGGACCGACAATGTGAAAAACACCTCTATAGTTTCTTATAACCACAGTTAGATTTGTGTAATACCATTGTCCATGACAGTCCCAGTCCTTCCTCTCCACCACTGCCTCCCAGTAATGGACGCTGCTTCTCTGGGATATGGGCTAGACACAGGCAAGGCAAAGCCTGGCTAAAATGAGAGCGGCAGCAACAGGTACCAGTGTCTCTCCAGCTTGATCGGAACTGTTGCCCCAGGGGGACATTTCACACTGGTGCTGACACAGAGAAATAATAGTCTCTTTTTCTTACATATAAGGCACTGCAAAGATGCAAGTTTGGAGTTACCCATCACTGAATCTCCTACACTGGTTTCAGCCAGTCCAGAAAATTAAAACTGACATGTAAAGAAACAAAGATGAAAAATAAAGCAAAAGAAAGCGTCGTGACATTTAGGTCTCCGTTTTCTTTTGCCCATAAAGTCAGCTCTACTCCTCACCTTCTCATAATCTGGTCACATGAGGCAACACATTCTACATTTTGGCTACAATATTTTGAATTGGGTTTCTCCGTTTTTCATTAGAAAAGAACCCTGATCAACACAGCTAGTGGATGAATGAATACACATATAATTAGTAGATTTTGCCAAATATCAATTTAGAAAGACTGAAAGTGCCCCCGGCCAAAATCTCTCTTCCATCACTTTTTCATGATGTTAGGGAAATTCTGAAGTTCCAGTTCAAGTATAAATGTCTCCTACAATAAACACATAGGAAATGATTGCTGACTTTTTGTTTGAGGATGTCAGAACAAATACAAAGCTATCTTACTTTCCTCTTGGAAACCCCTCCAATTACAAATAATTTCTTCTTCTTTTTTGTGTTTGTACATGTAAAGAAATTTTTAGTATTATAAAATTAAGGTTGCCTATTTTAAAAATGACACTATATACTACTTGTAAGAGACTCACTTTAGAGCAAAAGACACCTTCAGACCAAGAGTGAAGGGATAGAAATAAGAATAAAATTAAAAAGAGAATTGGCAGGTGTGGCTCAGTTGGTTAGAGTGTTCCCCTGTAACCAGAAGGTTGCAGGTTCAATTCTTGGTCACAGTACATGCCTAGACTGCAGGTTTTATCCCTGGTCCAGACACATATGTGAGGCAATGGGAAGCAACCAGTGTTTCTCTCTGTCCCTTCCTCTCTGTCTAAAAAACAATGAAAAAATGTCCTTTGATGAGGATAAAAAAGTAAATACAAGGAAAGCTGAGGTAGCAATACTTATATCAGACAAACAACCTTTAAAACAAATAATTTAAAAAATGACAAAGGAGGACCTTACATAATTTTAATGTGATAAAACCAAGAAGAAGGTATAACGATTGTTTAAATATACCCATCCAATCTAGTAGCACAAAAGTATGTAAGACAAATGTTAATGGGCATAAAGGTAAATACTAACAGTAGGTGGGGACTTTAATACACCAGTTACCTCAATGGATAGACCATCCAGACAGAAATCCATAAGGAAATATTGGTTTTAAATGTCACATTAAACCAATTTGACTTGGTAGAAAATTATAGGGTATTTTTATCCAAAAACTTCAGATAGCACATTTTTCTCAGTTACAAATGGAACATTTTCAAGGATAGATCACATACTAGAGCACATAACAAGTCTCAGTTTATTCAAGAAGATTGAGATTGTATTAAGCATATTTTGTGACTACATTGGCATGGAAGTAGAAATCAACTACAGGGGGAAAAAAGATTTTTATCATTTTTTTAAAACAATTTTTAAAAACCAATGGAATGCCCATTTTTAATTGGATTGTTTGTCTTCCTGGAGTGGAGTTGTGTAAGTTCTTTATATATTTTGGAGATCAAACCCTTGTCCAAGATATCATTGGCAAATATATTTTCTTATATGGCTGGTTCTCTTTTCATTTTGCTGAAGTTTTCTTTAGTCATGCAGAAACTTTTTATTTTGATGAAGTACACTCTTTGTGGGAATGCAGACTAGTACAGCACTGTGGAAAACAGTGTGGAATTTTCTCAAAAAAATAAAAACAGAACTGCCTTTTGAGCGACTGAGAAATAGCCAACCTATCAGATGCACAGTTCAAAACACTGGTGATCAGGAAGCTCACAGAATTGGTTGAGTTTGGTCACAAATTAGATGAATGAATACAGGCTACAATAAGAGAAATGAAGGAAAACGCACAGGGAATCAATAGTGATGGGAAGGAAACTAGGACTCAAAATAATAGAGTGAACCAGAAGGAAGAAAGAAACAACCAAACAGGAAAGAATGGAGAAATAAGAATTCAAAAAAATGAGGAGAGGCTTAGGAACCTCCAGGACATCTTTAAACGTTCCAACATCCGAATTATAGTGGTACCAGAAGGGGAAGAGAAAGACCAAGATATTGAAAACTTATTTGAAAACATAATGTAGGAGAACTTCCCCATTCTGGCAAAGAAAATAGACTTCCAGGAAGTCCAGGAAGCTCAGAGAGTCCCAAAGAAATTGGACCCAAGAAGGAACACACCAAGGCACATCGTAATTACATTAGTCAAGGTAAAAATGAAGGAGAGAATCCTAGAAGCAGTAAG
>PVIA01014565.1:0-26461 GCA_004024845.1 Tonatia bakeri
AAGAACAATTTTGCTCAGTTTACAGTTTTTCTTAGGATTTTCTGTAGGAAAGGAAAGAAGATGTAGTCAAGTAGAAATTAGTAGAGGAGATATAGTCTCATGAATTGAAAGTAATGGTAGCATAATTTCTGTACTTAGAGAGAAAACTCAGACTTTTGCCTTCAAATAGAATTTGGTAAAAAATGATTAGGTACAGGTGGGTCTCTGTTCCTGTAATTTCTGGAAAGCTATAAAGGAGAAAACATCATAAGTTCCACTGTAACATCTAAATCCTAAGCAGGAGACTTCATAATATTTCTGTTTGAGGCATGAGGATTTCAAATACCTTATTATTAAGCTAACACAGACTGATGGCAATTTTATACCTACTTATAAGATTTAGCATGTGTGTCACTTACCACAGAACTAGAAAAAGCTTATCTTTCCCCAATGAAGACACTTCAGTTTACAGATGTTAAAAAGATTTCCAGTGTCCTGTAGCTACTTCACAGTTCATTGTAATTTAAATATAATGTCCCTTCCATTGCATTAAACTTTATCAGGAGTGAGCAATTTAAAAATGATAAATAAATTGTAAAATGATAAATCATAATGGTATTTTATTGTTAATCAATGCATTTGTTTAATGTGAGAAAATATGGGGAAATGTAACATGTTCTATGTTCTCAATGTATTCATAGAGGTCTATTTGTGTGTGTGTGTGTGTGTGTGTGTGTGTAGTACCATTTGTAAATGATTATATTGTGTGGCTGCATATGTGATACATTCCTGACCATTTGTAGCTTATTTGAAACCCTGAAGTTACGCTGCAAAGTCTGACCAACCATCTCTAAATCAAGAGACTAAAGGATGACACAGATTATAAATTCCTAAGAAGTTTGAAATATTTCCAAAAACCTAAATAGTAATTTTAATCCTTCCATCATCCTAGTCATACAAAAAAGCCTCTGATGAAGAACTATAGTATTCTTTTGCTTTCTAAAAACACTTTTTTATTCCTGAAAATAACAGGGCATGTTTGTAAAAATAATAGGCTATTTTTTTATTTTAGTTGCTAGAAGCATATTTATGTAAGGTACTCTAATAGAATATCACTTAAAAAAGTCAGAAGATCTGAAATCAAGTTCCCTTTTTAGACAGTTAATTCTATGAATTTTTCCAGACTATGTTTCCTTATCCTTAATATGGTTTTCAATATATGATTGACAAGATTTCTTCCAGCCTATTGGTTGTTATTTATTATTCATTGATTTATTTATACTATAGTTACTTCAGTGTTTAAGATACTTATTAATTTTTAATTTTTATTTATTTTCTTCTTGGAAGAGTTCATATTGATCCTTCCATGCATTTGTCCTTCCATTTACCCATCATTTGTCACGAAATGCTTATTGATTATTTATCATATGTAAGAACTTTCAGAAGTTTATGGACCTTCCAAGCAGGTAATATGTCTAGAAATTTCTAGAGCATTTCATAAAAAATATATTCACATATTTACTTCACATACCACTTAAAGAAAGAATAATTTTTAACAGGAGATAATATTGCTTAATATATTATTTAAATTTTTAATGATATTGATAATTATAATGATGTCAGAATTATGTATATAAATGGTATTACAAAGAATATAATACACTCATCTCATTCATCTCTTGGTAAACCCATATTACACTCCAGTGGCCATGCTTGATGTGAGATAGTTCTTGTGGGCCGTGTTGTAGATGCTGATAGAATAGCAGCTAAGGGAGTGGAAGGGTAAGTACACTGGGAGCATAAAAGCTTTCCATTTGTTTTCTAAGATTCCATACTGTTTTGATTACTATGACTTCATAATACATTTTGAAAATAGGAAGCATGATGCTTCCAGCTTTATTCTTCTTTTCATGATTGCTTTGACTATTGGGGGATTTTTGTGGTTCCATACCATTTTAGGATTTTTTTTTATTTTTGTGAAATATATCTTTATAATTTTAATAGGGTTTACATTGAATCTGTAATAGATTGCTTTGAGTTGTATGGACATTTTAACAATATTCATTTTTCCAACCTATGAGCATGGGATATCTTTTCATTTATTTGTGTCTTCTTCAATTTCTTTCATCAGTGTTTTATAGTTTTCAGTATACAGGTCTTTGACCCTCCCTGTTTAAATTTTTTCTTAGGTATTTCATTCTTTTTGATGCAATTGTAATGATTGAGCCTTCTTATGAGGTTCATGGCTTTATAGAAGTGATCATTATCGAGCAGAATGTTTGAAGAAGGATAGGTATTTTATATAAAGAACAACATGATGAAAGACATAAAAATGTGATACATTCTGAGGTATTGAGAGGTTGAAGGCACTTTGCCATGACTTGAAGGGTAAAGCAGGGATGTAGCAGAATGAGGGAGAACCTTACATACCATACAAGCAGCTCTGATTAGGTTCTGTTGGCAAGGGAGAGACACTGAAAGATTTTGAAGTGAGAGAGTTAAAATTAATAAACTGCAAATCAAAAACTGTTTGCTTTCCTACAGAAATCCTCCACAGCTGTGTGCAAGAAGGATGCAAGGAGTGCAAGATGATGGATCATCATGATGCTCATGATGTGAATACGGAAACTGTCTAAGGAAGGATTTAGAGAATTGGTGGCTATATGGATATGCTCTTTGTTTTTTGATTTTGTGTCTGGGTGAATAAAGAAAAAACAGAAAGAAGAGAAGGATTTTGGGGTTTGGGGGAAAGTTGAGGTTCTTTGTTACATTTATCCATTAGAAAAGCCAAATGGGTGGATTAATGCCAGGCACAGAAGACATGGTAGACATCTAAGAGATTTGGTGGATGAGTGTGTCTATGTATACATGTACATATGTGTGTACACACACACAGTTATATGTCCTTACTTATATATACTTTCTGTTTTCTTACTTTTATACAGCTTCATGGAAACCAGAAGAGTGAATGGAATTACTGAAGAAGGTAAAGGGATTAGCAGGGGTGTCCAGACTTTCAGAGTCTTTGGGCCACACTGGAAGAAGAGTTGTCTTGGGCCACACATTAAACGCATTGTGACATGTAATCACAAAAATAAGCTCATAATGTTTTAAGCACATGTATGATTTTGTGTTGGGCTACATTGATAACCATCCTGGGATGTGTTGGGCCCATGGACCACAGGTTGGACTCCCTTGGATTAGAGAATGGGTTGGGGACATAGCCTTAGGGACATTAGCATTTAAGGGGTAGGCAGAAGAACGGGATCTGGAAAAGGATTCTGAAACAGGCTGAAGAGAAAGGTCAGCTAACATTACCAAATACCACCCACGATAAAGTGCTATAGATTGATGACTGAAATACTGGTATTGATTTTGCCCATCAAGAGTACGTAGATAACCTAAGCCAGGACAACTTGAATGAAATGATAAAGGAAGAAGTAAACTTGCAGTGGGTTGGAATGAATGCAATGAAAATGATAAACGTACAAATGTATTTTTAAAAAATAAAATTAGAGTCTGTTTTTTAGTTGCTATGATTGGTATCCAAATCTTCATATGGAAGATGGAGCAAAAATGTTAATAATTTACTAATTTACTAAAACTACAGTTATATTTCCCTAAAAGAAGATTACATATTTGAGAAATTGAGGGTATTGCAAATCTAATGCTTTTATGTATTTCTCTGCATAGTTATTGAGATTTGACCCTCAGCAATTGCATGAGGCATGCAGGTCACACTTCCTATACTTGGGCTGACCTGGAGTGTGACACTCAGGCACAGAAGCGCAGGGAAAGTGATGAGCTCACTTAGTCTTATAAAGGAAAATACAATCAGCTAACTGGATTTCTCTTTTCTTTCTGGAAAATTGATTTTGAATTAGTGCATGTTTTCACTAATATTTACAAAAAGTTGTTATTTCATTTACTGATGCTGATATAGGTGCCTTACATGCAACTGAACTGATATTTAACTTTCCATTTGTTATATATTTATAGTATTTCTTATTTTGCCTATTATGAAGCATAGGTGGTTTATCCTACTTATTATTTTTGTTATTATTATTCAATGCTGTCTGTCAATATTTATACTAGGGATATAAATTTTATGCTCTGTATACAAAGATGGCTTAGAGAAGACATACTGCCTGCTCTTAAGGAGCTTCATTTTACCTGTGTTGAGTGGGAAGCAGACATAGCAATTGGACAATTTCAATGTCATATTTAAAATGTTATAATAGCCCTGGCTGTTGTAGCTCAGTGGATTGAGTGTGGGCTGCGAACCAGGCATCGCAGGTTCGATTCCCAGTCAGGGCACATGCCTAGGTTGCAGGCCATGTCTCCCAGCATCCGCACATTGATGTTTCTCTCTCTCTCTCTCTCTCCCTTCCCTCTCTAAAAAAAAATAAATAAAATCTTTAAAAAAAATAAAATGTTATAATAGCAGAATTTGTATTGATAATATTACAACTTCTAATACCTACTGCATGTAAGGAACTATTCTAAATGATTTATATGAATTATGGCATTTAATATAATAGCCCAAATATTATTATCTGCATTTTATGATGAAGTAACTCTGTCCCAAGTTGCACTGCTGGGGAGTGGCCCAGTGATACCAATTCCAGAATTGCTTCCAAACTTTGATTCCCACACATCTAGCTGCAATGCTAAATGCCTCCCCCTTGCAAAGGCCTCAGGGGAGCACACAGGACCCCAGATAGTTGTTATCAGGGAATGCTTCCCTGAAAAATTAAGGATGGTTTTGGAGGCTCATGTCAGCATTGCAGTGTGGCAGCCAGTCTGGACATTGATAGTGAGAGACACCCAGTAGATGGTGCAGATGGCATAGCTGCTGTCACTGGCTATGCTTCTTTCTGACCTGCTGCAAGGTGGCTCCAAAGATGATGGGGTGTCTTCACCTTCATAGATGCAATATTTATGTACTGTCTTGAAAGATGTTTGAGAATGTAATAAACAGAGAAGAAAGGGAAGGACATTTCACATAAAGGATCAGCAGGTGTGCACGTATAGAGTTATAAAACAGTGTGACTAGAGTATGATTAAAAAATTTAGTTCATTGTCTCCCAGTATGCCTGCGGGATGAGCAGACAGGTGTGGAAGATGGACGTGCACCATGCAAATAGGTTCAGTTGTATCCTGTGGCTCAGAACATCCTGGAAGTGGATCTCACTCCTGATAAGTCCTAAGTCACCAAAGAAATGGTGGAGAGCCAGGTTGTGGGATCTTTTTGACTCTTCCAGAGCAAAGTAACAACTTAGCAGTAGGACACAGGAAGGACAATCAAGATAAATGTTAATGCAAGATAAAAACGTAACCAAATCCGATGTCAGTGATCTTGTAATATTCTTTCTACTTTCTGACTGTTTATTCTTATTACCTTGAATTATGGGGATGGGCCACTTTCGTTTAGCTGATCCAACAGCACTAGTTGTCCTCCCAACAATCATGTGCTTAACATGAAGAGAGGGGACAGAATGAAGTGAAATTGTTGTATAGTATAACAATGATACTAATACTATAAATTATGTTAAGTATTATTTTAAATGCATTTTCACCAATATGACAAAGTTGGCAATGCTTTAACATTCAAGACTCTAAACTCCAGTTTCACGTAACACTTTAGTTAGAACTTCTAATTCCTTGAGAGCTATCACTTTACACAAGGTGGTGTATTATCATCTGAGTAAAGTTTTGCTGCTGGCTGCTATATTTATGTGCAAACGAATGTGATTTAGTGAACACTATTCAGCCTGTAGCCTAGTGGCTTACTTAGCACAAATTAAATGACTTCACCACCTTTGACATCATTGCTTTGACCTGGAAGAGAGGACTACTCTTTAGCAACATCTGCTGAACTGACTGGGTTTGTGGAGGAGGAAGAAATCTGGAACTATGTCATCAGGTTTCCTGTTTTCTCTCTGTTTCCATGTATAGGAAGACTACTCTTCAAAGTTATTATGTTTTCTTTTACATTTTGATGCTTTGAATGTTCTGACTAATGCAGCTAGACACTAGTGTCCTTGCTGACTTATCTTGGACTGGCTGACACCTTCTATTAACACTGTGAGCTCATTTGTGCAAATAAGGGGTGTTTGTTAATTCTAACCACATAATACTTGAAAGACTAGGGATTCAAAATGGAATAATAACTTCCCTGTTTGATGAAAGTGGGAATTTGTTTAGGATAATAAGGTAGTATTATACTGAGATAAAAGTCAGGAAAACTGTTTTCTGATGCATATAAAGTCAAAGGTTGAATATGTAAGACAGCTCCTTCTTAAAAAAATTAAGTTCTTCAAGATTATAATATTAGTGCTTGTTCCCTGTAACAAACTGGGCCAAAAGAAAAAAGGACAACTTTTAGGTCTTTATGTTTATGTGTGTGTGTTGCTACCTTTCAGGTTGTACTTCCTGTAAGCCCTCGACAGTGCTCAGCACTTTACAATTCATAAAGTTTTGGGGTCTTATTTTCTCATCCCAGTGATTTTGTGAACAAGTACTTCAGTGGAGAGTTTCAGTCCAGCCTGGGTTAGTTCATAGTTTGAGAGGAGATGCAGTTCATTTCTGGAAAATACTGTGGAGCTGGGCTGAAACTTGTATGAAGAAGTAAAATAAAAAACTAGATTTAAGAACTGGTATAAAGTTGTTCTAGTATCTTCTTTGAAGCCCTTACAGTATTCTGATTTATGTAAAAGCACTTTAGCCATTTTTGGAGATATGTAAATGAGTATCAAATATATGAAAAAATAAAATGTAAAAACAAGAACAATGCAGCACCATCTGCCCTACCCCAACTCTAGGCAATGTTCCCGTGCCTGCTTTTTTTCCTGTACCCTTTACTTGGAGGTCTCAATAGAACTGGTGAGATGATTCTCACCACACTACAGCAGCCTCTTTTTGGGAGTGGAGACTGCTTGGGGTCACTGTCCTTAGAGTTTCTGATATGCAAATCTGATCTTGGCAGGTCCTTTATTGACTTAACATATTCTATATTGGTTTGGAAGTCCTACCTGAACCTCCTGGTCCAGGCTTCCAACCCCACTTCCCAGGAATCCAGGCCTGTTTTATTCATTGACACTATATGCCCCACCCTTGCAAGGGATGGCACTTAGCCGAGTGGGGAACAGGTCTTCAGAAAAGCCTCATTGAATGAGGGAATGGATGGATACCATTATTTTTACTTCAGCAGAGAGGGTCATATCTGGTAAACCAGGGTTCTTTGTTGGTATCTGCCCTGCCTAGTTTCAGGAAGCTGTAGCCCCCCATGGCTAAGGCTGAGTAAGAGACCTCTGAACCAGGAGACACTAGGAGACAAAACTTATTTCCCTGGCATGAACGCTGCCTGTTCTGTGCTGTTCCCCAATGCTTGACCAGTTAGCTAATGATGGGTAAGATTCCCCAAGCGGGGAATCACCTAAGACAGGCATGATCATGTGGAGGCCCCAGGGAAGGATTTGGGGGGCTGTGGAAATGAGGGGGTGATCGACATCAACCTCTGCTCCCTCAGCTTTGACAAAGCCTGAGTCCTTGTTCTGGCTGTGAGAAATCCAAGTCTCCTGGCTGCCTTTGTCTCCTCTGCCTGACTCAGGCCTGTGGAAATAACAGGGGTGGTGCATCCAGACCAGAGTCGGTGGAACCCCGGGGTAATCAGGCCTGGGACATAGAATATACAAGATCCTGTGAGATCTGCTTGCTGGAGGATGCTATTGAATTAGAATATGAAGGCATGGGCAGGAAACAAAACTAGCCTTTTAGGTCCTGTAGTCTTTTTAAGTAATAAACCCCCAAAATCTTAGCCCAGAATCTCAGTGTGAGTTCTGCCAGCCCCTTTGAAAGCTATCTATTCCTTTTGATCTTCCCTGTCAGACTGTAATCCACAAACTTGTCTGTATTCTTAATAAAAGCCTGCTCAGGCAGGAAAATGGGACCCTCTCCACTAGAGAGAGTGGCCATGCTGTTCCTATTTCTCCATAGGACTCAATAGTCTGTGTGTGTGTTTTCTTGTATCCCAAGCATCTGCAGTGGCAATGGATACTGCTGGCCAGTATCTGTCACAGTTCTTCAGAGAAATTGAACCAATAAATAGGATGAAAAGATCAATAGGATCTCAAAGAGGGAGAGAGAGATGAGAAAGACAGATGAGAGAGAGAGATGATAGATAGGTAGATGATGATGATAAATTGTAGATGATAGATAGATAGATAGATAGATAGATAGATAGATAGATAGATAATAGATAGATACATGATAGATATTGATTTTAAAGAATTAGCTCATGCTTTTGTGGGAGCTACCAAGTTCAAATTCTTCAGAGCAGGCCAGTAGGCTGGAGAACAGGGAAGAGATGATTTACAGCTCAAACCTGACAGCACTCTGAAGGGAGAATTTTTCCTTTCTCAGGGGCTCTCTAATTGTTCTTTCTTATGGCTTTTAAGTGACTTCATGAAACCACCCACATTAGGGAGGATAATCTCTTTACTCAAAGTCTACTGATTTTAAGTGTTGATCACATAAAAAATACAACTTCACAGAAACATCCTGACTGGTACTTGACCCAAAATTTGGTACCATGGCTTAGCCAAATTGACACATAAATTAACCTTTACAAACAGGTTAATATAAGCCAGACAAAGAGTAACAGATGATGGCCTCAAGCTCTGGCTGCTTGGCATTTGGTAGACAGAAGATGCACCTGAGTTCAGAAGAAACAAAGAAACATTTGTCAGCTGTGGAAATGATTGAGAATCAAGCATGTGCTGAGTGGTGCCCTGAAGAGATCTTTCTCAGGCCTGGAAACTGTATTTCCAATTCCTACCCTGAAAGAGCTATAAAATGAAAAGAAAAAGTAGATTTTTAGGGCAGTGGGGAGTTGTGGAGAAATATATTACATTCTTCTCCTGACACCAAGCTCTGACAGTGAGGGTGGAATTGTCCAGGCACCATGTATGGAGAGATGGCATGCAGGACAGAGGCTGAGGAAGAAAACTAAGGGCCATAGCAACTCTATGGGCTGGGCTGAGTGACTGGGGGCCTGGGCCACAGATAGCATAGTATGCACTGTGTCTGATTCCAGGACAGGCCAGAGGCAGGAGAGCAGAGATGTGAACTCCTGGCAAAGAAGATGATGGCCAGCTTTCAGGAGTTATCTTGCTTCCTTCTCCTCTCTCCCTGGAAGCATGGAGTTGTATGCTTTTGTTTTAACAGTGACTTAGTCGCATCTCTTCTTTTAATAGGAATGCTTTTGGTTCAAGTACAGATCTGTTTGTTTTTTATGAAGGTAGGTTTTTTGTTACAATGAATATTTCTCAGTTATGAGAGGAACAAGTAGAGCACTCAGAACACAACATATTAAGATGCCATTCTCTTAAGAGTTTCACCTTATTGTTTTGTTCTCTCCATACCAGATTCTCAGCTATATTACTAGGAATGGGCCCACTTATCACATGTGTTTACTCTGTAACTTGAAAGATCATCTCCAACCTGGGACATTATTAGAAAGAGTCATACCACAATGGGACTAGATGAGCTATATGGCCTGGGTCTCACCTTTGCAAAGAGACTCAAATTTAGACTTTTGATTTTATTTCCTAATGAAATTCTACGTTCAATTGTAGAGCTAAGCTAAAAGTATTTTAAGACCAACATCATCTTACAACTTAACCTGTACTGCAAACATTGCATATATTATACTCAAAATGAATCCTGCAATTATTTTGTGAATAAGAGGATTATAGATAATTTTATATATTATTTTTGTATATTAATTTTGTATGTTTATTTGCTTAATGTACCTTTATATATTAATTCAATTCTTTAATATTAACATTTGTTAGTTTTAAATTGCCCAGTTATTTAATATTAACATAAACTATTCTCTAAATTTTGTAATTTATCAAATACACTAGGATCTGAACAAGTTCTAGCCTCTCTATCCCTCTGTGTGATCTTTCTCTGGACTTTTTCCACACATTTATGTGGCATAACTCCATTTAACCCTCCTAGAAGAGATACATCAGAATGTGATGTGGCCTCTGACACAGCTCCCTAGAGGATTAAATGGCATAATCTTGAGCTCTACTAATTTTCGGGGAGCTAGTTCATGTTGTTCTCTCCCATTCAGAGGGAGCTCTCTGAACTCCCTCTGCAATGGGGAATCATTTTAAACTCCTCTGGCAGAAGAACAATCTTAACTGAGTTTGAGCTAAAAACTCATCTCTTACTGGTTGGGAACATGGATTTCCAATTTCTCACTATGAACATTGAACATGTTTTCCCCCAGCTTCCGCAGTATGGGCTAGGGAGGCAGGAGAGTCAGACAGAAAAACAGAGTAACCTTGCATTTAACCAATCCCAGTCAGCTCCATGTGCCCAGCTTGGTGCTATTCTTAGAATTGCTTCTAAATTGTATAGAAGTGAAACTGATTTTTATATATAAATTTTGTATCCTGTGACTTTACTGAATCTATTTATTTTTTAGTAGAGTCTTTAGGGTTTCTATATACAATATCATGTCATCTGCAAAGAATGACAGTGTTACTTCTTCCTTTCTAATTTGGATGACTTTTATTTGTTTTCCTTGTCTTATTTCTGTGCCTAAGATTTCTAATACTATGCTGAATAAAAGTGGTGAGAGTGGGCATCCTTGTCTTCTTCCTGATCTTAGATGAAAATCTTTCAGCTACTTTGTTGAGTATAATGTTAGCTGTGGGTTTGTCATATATTGCCTTAATTATGTTAAGGTATGTTCCCTTTATGTCCATTTTGTTGAGAGTCTTTGTCATAAAGGGATGTTGAATAATGTCAAAGATTTGCTTCTAAATTGAATTCCAATAAACAATAGTTGGAATAAAAATTGTGCTGAAAAAAAAAAGGCTTCTGTCGTGAGTGGCACACGTAGGGCAGCTTGATTGCTCTACGTGCGGAATCGACATCAAAAATTGTGCTGAAGAGTGGTTGTTATTATCATGAACATTATGTTACCAATATTATATATATCATTATGGAATAATTCAATTTTCACTCTAATTATGTAAAGAGTGAAAATATAATGCTACATGTTATGATAAGGATGGTTTTATGTAAATGACAAATTTCATATGAGTAAAATCACCAGTGACACATCTAGACCAAAATAGAGGAAATATGGGGAAATGAGTTATATTTTTGGGTAAACTTATTTACACAGAAAGTGTAATGGTGCAGCCAAGAGGGGGTCCCCAAATAGGCATTTGGAATGGGCTCTAGAACTCAAGGTATTCAGGAAATATTAGGATGTCCTCACCACCCCACCATAGGTGTGGGCTGGGGAAAGGGACAAATGGAGCAGGGCCATTGAGAGTTGTATTGCATAGCAACAGCTTTGCAGCTAACCTCTGGTGTTGTCATTTAACATATCTATAACCTTTAACTGGTTGCACAGATATGTTAAATAGCTGTGGCCATGCTCTGAGCCAGGGGAATGGAAGTAACTTTCCCCCAAGATGTAACTGGGAGGCAGGTCCCCCAAGTTACAGTGCCTGCGTGGTAGCTTGAAGAAGATTGGCTCCATGACATAGGGGCCATACCTGCCCAGACTCACAATGGCAGCCTAGTAAAGCTAGAAGGATATGAGTTCTGTCATGTGTAGCCGATTGTAGGAGGAGTCAGAAATGGAGCTGCAGAGGAAAATTGGCATGGGGATTAAAACCAAGACGCAGCAGCCGTTTGGGTGGGGAATGACATGGCTGTGGCAGTGCAGAGAGAGGACCACAACCATTGCACAGAGGGAGAGAACCGCTTGGTCTTTAGCAGAGTGGGGACTCCCGCAGCCCTGTGAGAGAGAATCACCATGTGGCTTTAGCAGAGAACCACCACTCGGCTTTGGCAGAGTGGCGACCCCCCTCCTTGCAGCCATTGAGGGGGGAGAACCACGTGGCTTTGGCAGAGTGGAGAGAGAACTTTGCAGCTTTGCCAGAGTGGGGACCCCTGCAGCTTTAGAAGGGGGAACCACCACCCGACTTTAGCAGAGATCCTGGCAACACAGCTGATGGTGCTGGGAACCGAGGGAGGCCTACCAGCTGAGACGGATTACTGGAAAGAACCGGGGGCTGCCTGAGCCACAGACTTCTATTTCCTTTCCTGAGATATGGTACCCCAGACTGGGCAAAGGGGGAAGAAAGGACTGTGTGTTTGTGGGTGTTTTAAGGGACTTTGGGATTTTGATGAAGACATTAGGTCACTACTTTAAGTTTGTACAGCATCAAATAAACATTTTCTTTCCTTTTAATGAATCTCTGACATTGAGAGACATCTTTCCTCTGGTGGCAAACATAACAAAAGTGGGGGGTTCCTTTCAGGTAGTAGTATATAGTCCCAGGACCTCCCTTGTTGCTCTGTTCCAAATTTGGTGGTCATTTGAATTAAAATGATCTAATTTTTAGTTTAGCTCTACAAAAAATATTTGTTCTACTGAAATAGGTAAAAAACACCTTTTTTTTTTTGGCCTGTGTTTTTTCTTTCTTACAAAAAACACTTCTGGTTACCAAATTTGCAAAACTTTGTTGTCACATTAAACAATCTTCTGGATGCCCTACAACTTAATTCTAACACTATGTATTTGGAAATAGTTTCAGTTTCTACAGATTAAAGTCTCAGGGTTCTATCCTACTTCAGATCTCAATCACATGTAGTAGGTCTCTAGGTGACCCACAATTTCTGTTCAATTTGGTTACAAATCAAAGGTTCCCACAACGCTCTCCTCAAGTTTGATTAGTTTGCTAGAGCAGCTCACAGAGCTCAGGGAAACACGTTTACTGGTTTATTAAAGGATATGATAAAGGATACAGATGAATAGCCAAATAAAATAACACAAAAGGCAAGGTCTGAGCACAGGAACTTCTTGTGAAACTGAAGTATACTACCCTTCTGATTTGTGGTTGCATTCAGTGACCTGGAAGATCTCCAAACCCTACACTTCTGGGATTTTGTGGAGGTTTCTCACCTAAGCACGATAAATAATTAAATCCATTTCTAGTCTCTCTATCCTCTCTGGAAAATGGTGGGGAGATGTAATGGAATGTAGATTGGGAGGTCCCAGGGTCCCCCAAAGGGAGGATTTGTAATGGGGTCCAGAACTTAGGGTATCTGAGAATATAGGATATCCCTATAGACCTGGCTGGGGGATGGGAGACATGGAGCTTGGCCATTGAGAGTTTTTTTGCATATCAATTATAGAAGGCTAGCTTCATACCCATATGAAAAATGGTTATTTTGCATATCAAAAGCAGGCTAGTTAGGAAGATGGGTGTGACTTTGACCCGTGATGTAGCTGGGAGGCAGCTTCCCCAGGTCACAGCACCTACATGAGAGTTTGGAGCCTGTTTGCTCCTTGCCACCAGGCCACACCTCCCTGGATGAACTACAGCAGTCAAAAAAGGCTGAAAACATGGGAGTGTTGGCAGGTGTAGCCGATTGTGGGAGGAGTTGGAAATGGGGTTACAAAGGAAGTTCCAGCCTGGAATTTAAACTATAGGTGGGCCACCATCAGGGAGAGAGACAACAGGAGACAAGGAAGAGATAATGTTAGACCATGTGGGAAGAAAAGTGGTGAAAGGACTCTCGCTGAAAGGCCATGTGGAGGTGCCATGTGGTTTTGGATTAAGAACTAACTGGAGATCATGGTGGTGACTCAGCTGATGGTGCTGGGGACTATGGGAGACCTGCCCAGCTGAACACAGATTTCTAGAAGGGACCAGAAGTCTAACTGAGCCAAGGACTTATATTTCTTTTCCTGAAATATGGTACACCTGACACTGGCCTGAATGGGAAAAGGCAGAACTGTGTGTGTGTGTTTGTTTCAAAATGGACTTTGGGATTTTAACGGCGGCATTCTGCCATTACTCTAAACTTGTATAACTTTTGAATAAATAATACCTTTCCTTTTCACCAAACTCTGGCATTGAGAGCCACAGTTCATATCTGCAATGGGCAAAGATGAACCTGGAACAGAAAGACCCCAGGGAGCTTGTTTCAGTAACAGTATCTCGGCTCCCTCATGGGTCCTTTTCTGTAACAGGGAGGGAGGGCTGAAAATTTTAAGCTTCTAGTCATGGCTTGGTCTTAGAAGTGACCAGCGCCCATCCAGGAGTTACCCAGAAGCCCACCCAGAGTCACTTCACTGGAACAAAAGATGCATCTAGTGCTTTTACAATGTAAGAATTTACCAGGGTCTTAGGAATCCTGTGTCAGGGATGGAGTCAAAAACAAATATTAAAACAAGAGGCTCCTGGTGTCTTAATCACTTAGGAAATTACAAGGAGTTCAGGAGTTCTGTGCCAGGAATTGAGGGCAGAATCCAATATATATATTTTTTAAATTATATTTTTCCATTACCATTTAGTCCCCTTATACCCACTCCCCTTGCATTCACTACACTGTTGTCTATGTCCATAATATATATTTTTTATTATCTTATACACCTACTCTATGCAACACATTGTAAAATGTTCCATATGTATTCTAAAATATGAGTTATAATAATAAAGGAAGTTTTCCCCAGAATGTCAGCTTATAATATACTTAACCCTAAAAGTTTATGTGGCAAAATACACTAGCCAAAGATGGCCAAGTGATAACATATTAATTTGGAGACATTTGAATATGCTTTATAGAAATTTAAGTCAATTTAGAAAAATGTTTGGGTCTCCAAGGACACTTTGCTTTTTAGGAAAAGGCTATTTCTCAAATGAGAATGGCAGAAAATCTTTTGTTATTAAATTTATTGGGGTGACCTGGGTTAATAAGGTTATATAGCTTTTAAGTGTACGTTTTTATGATATATGATCTGTATGTTGCATTGTGTGCCCACCACCCAAAGTCAAATCACCTTTCATCACCAAATATTTTCCCCCCTTTACCTTTCCTACCATTCTCATCCTTCCCTCTGGTAAGCACCATACTGTTGCCTGTGTCTATGAGTTTCAGTTTTATGTCCCACATATGGTAAAATCATATGGTTCTTAGTTTTTTTTTTTTTTTTTATGGGCTCATTCCACTTAGCACAGTATTCTCATGGTCCATCTATGTTAACAAAAATGGCAATATCTCATCTTTTTCTTATGGCTGAGTAGTATTCCATTGTATATATGTACCACATCTTCTTTATCCAATCATTTATTGAATGACATTTTGGTTGTTTCCATGTCTTGGCCACTGTGAATAATGTTGCAATGCACATAGGGTACATATATTTTTGCAAATAAATGTTTTCAATTTTTCAGAAGAAAAATGTTTCAAAATCCCCATAAGAGGGATTGCTGGGTCATACAGAAATTCTTATTCTTAATTTTTTTGAGGAAGCTCCATATTGTTTTTCATAATGGCTGTACCAGTTTAGATTCCTACCAGTAGTGAATGAGGAATTTTTCCCCCATGGCTTCTCCAACACTAGTTATTACATGTCTTGATACAAACTCCTGGCTAGACTCACTAAGGCAAAAAGAGAAAAAAAAATAAACAAAATCAGAATTAACAGAGGAGAAGTTACCAAAGACATCACAGAAATCCAGGGATCATACTAGATTAGAGTACTATGACAGACTATATGCCACCAAATTCAATAACCTAGAAGAAATGGATAAGTTTCTGGAAATATATAACCTTCTTAGACTGAATCATGAAGAACTGGAAAATATAAATAGACCAATCAACAGTGAGGAAATTCAAACAGTCATCAAAAACTTCCCAAAAAATAAAAGTCCAGGACCAGATAGCTTTACTAGTGAATTCAAGCTGTCAAAGAAGATTTGATATTTATCTTTCTCAAGCTCTTCCAAAAAACTGGAGGGGAGGTAGTACTTCCTAACCCATTTTATGATGCCAATTCAGGCCTGATACTGAAACCTCACAACAATTACACAAAAAAAGAAAACTATAGATCAATAGCTCTGATGAATACAGATGCAAAAAATCTTGAACAAAATACTAGCAAATTAAACACAATAATACATTGAAATATACATCACAATTGAGTGGGGCTCATTCCAGGGACACCGGAATGTTTCAACAAACACAAATGGATCATTGCAATACAACACATTCATAATATCAATGGATACAGAAAATAATTTTAATAACATACAACATCTATTTATGATTAAAATGCTCAATGAAATGGGTATAGAAGGAAAGTACCTCAACATAATAAAGGCCACATATGACAAAACCCTCAGCTAATACCATACTCAATGGTGAAATCAGGAGCAAGCCAAGAATGTCCACTCTCACCACTCTCATTCAACTGGAAGTTCTAGCCAGAACAATTAGGCAAGAGAAAAAAAATAAAAGTCATCCTAACTGGGAATGAAGAATTAAAAGTATCACTTTTTGCAGATGACATGATTTTTTATGTAGAAAAACCTAAAGGCTCCACAAAAAAATTATTAGAAACAATGAACAAATACAGTAAAGTTGCAGGATACAATAATTAATGTAAAAAATCCAATTCATTCCTATATATTAACAATGAAATTTCAGAAAAAGAAATTCTAAGAAATCAATTCCTTTTTCAATTGCAATGAAAAGAATAAAATATCTAGGAATAAATGTAACAAAGTATTGGAAGGACCTATACTGAAAACAACAAAGTGTTATTAAAAGAGATTGACCAGAGGGGAAGGGAAGGGGAGTAACAGGGGGAAGAAGTAGAAGGGTCAAGTCAAGGAACATATATAAAGGACACATAGACAAAGACAATGAGGGGGAGGATTGCATGTAGAAGGTGAGGGTGGGGAGGGCAGGAGAGAGTAATGAGGGAAAAATGGGGACAATGGTAATTGAACAACAATTAAAACAAAGAGATTGAAAAAGACACAATGAAATGGAAATATATTCCATGCTCATAGATGGAAGAGTCAACATAATTAAAATGTCCATATTACCCAAATCAATATACAGATTTAATGTAATCCCCATCAAATCTCAATGGCATTTTTTAAAGAAATAGATTTAAAAAATCATTGGATTTGTATCAACCACAAAAGACACAAAATAGCCAAAACAATCATGTGAAAACAGAACAAAACCAGAGGTATCACACTAGCCACCTTCAAATTATACTACAGACATATGATAATTAAAAGAGCATGGTGTTGGCAGAAGAACAGTCACACAGATCAATGAAAGAGAATTAAGAGCCCAGAAATAAAACCACATGTATAGGGCAAAAATTTTTTAACAAAGGAGTCAAAAAACATGCAATGGATAAAACAAATCTTCAATAAATAGTGCTGGGAAAATTGGAAAGCCATATGCAAAACAAATAAACAAACTAGACTACTATTAGTCCCCATGTACAAAAATCAATTTAAAATAGATCAAACAATAAATTACATAGGGGAACACATAAGTACTAAACTTATGGACCTTAATCTTAGAGGAGACTTTATGATTTTGACCCCAAAGCCAAGGGAAGTAGGTAAAAATAAATGAATGGAACTATATCAACCAAAAAGCTTCTGCACAGCAAAAGAAGCCACCAACAAAATAAAAAGGCAACCAACCAAATGGGAGTTGATATTTGCAAACAACAGCCCTGATAAAAGTTTAATATCAAAAAATATATAAAGAACTCATAAAACTCAACACCAAACAAATAAACAAGTCAATTAAAAATTGGCAGAGGATCTGAACAGATACTTCTCCCAGGAAGACATAAATGGCCAACAGATGCAAGAAAAGATGCTCAACTTCACTAGCTATGAGGAAAATACAAATCAAAACTACAATGAGATGCCACCTCACACCTGATAGAACGACTATTATCAGCAAAAAGGAAATTTTAACAGCAAACAGCACATTGATTTTTAAATCAGTCCAGTAAAAAGTTTGACCTTATACTTTGATAATTATTTCAAGCATCTGTTTGCATTATTTTCCATCACTTATGTTGCTGTATAATGCATCTAGTTGAAAATCAATTTGGAATTAGCTTCATTTTGTAAAGCCGATGATGTGTACACCTTATGACCTAGCAACCCCAGTTCCAAAGATTTATCCCAGAGGAAATTTTCTTCATGTAGACAAGGGAGCATGCATGCATATATATTGCAATACTGTTTGCAAATAGTGTTGTAAAAAATTGAAAGTGACCAAAGTGTTGTTAGTAAAGGAATATACAGGATCCAGCAAAAACAATGCCCCCCTTTTACTACAAAATCATAAGCACGTAATTCTGTAACATAATATCACATTCAATCACACCATATGATCTTTTAGGTGAAATGTTCAAATTAAAACTATAAATTATTACACCCATATTATTGCCCTACCAATCACACTCAAGCAGGCACTATTCTGCCAGACCCCGTATAAACAAGCTGAGGTCTGTCTGCATGGTGGAGTATTATAGAACAGGGGTAAATTCCTAGAGTTTGGTATGTCAACAGGAATGACTTAGAAAAGGTGTAATAGAGCAGACTGAAAGGAAATTTTAAAAAACTATATATAAAGTTTGATATTTTTATAAATGTAAAATCATTAAGTATTTTATATTTACATGTATTTATATTAATATTTATATATATACATTTATCTTATATTTATCCATATACAAATACATATATATCTGAAAGAGAGTAGCAAACCCATAGTAATTACATCTGGAAGAGGAGACACAGCTGTTATTATTATTTCCCCCATTATTATTTTCTGAATTTTTCAAAACTTTCAAACCTTCAAAGAAAGAAAAGAATTTATCCTCTTATATTTTCTCCCTTCTTGTATTGATGAAATCCCGATTTGGGAGGATTATTAAGATTCGTGGTTTACTGAGAGAGGAAAGTCTGCTAATATAAAACTTCCATTTTTAAGGGAAACCAATGATTCTAAGGTATTTCAGTTGTTAACCTAAAAATAAAAGACCAAAGTGAGAGGCAACAAGCCTTTATTTTAGATATAAAGAATCACAATCCAGGAAGACTTGACTCAGGCAGGGACCCAAATAGTGTTCTAACTAGTGGGGGAAGGCAAGGGGTCTTTATGAGGAAGGGAAGGGAATAATTACATGAATATATAAATAAATTTCTATTGGTATTAATTAGTCAAGAAAGTAATTTCTGGAGGTGCAAATAAGCTAAGTTATTTTTAGTTATACATGACGGTGCTAATACTAAAGAATGTCATTGATTTCCAGTCTGGTAGTCAGATGTCTGTTACCTTTGCAAATGGTTGTTTGCAATACAATATTGTTTTGGCCTAGCCCAAAGGTTATTTTGCCCTGTTCAATCATGCTAAAGATTTGAGTAGGAAGATGGCAATGCTTTTGGGATGGTGGTTCCAACTCCATTTTGAAGTGTCTTCATTAATACTACTTTTCAAAGGGCCTGTATAACTTTATGTCTTCATAGGTTTATAGGGAGAATCTCACATAACTAATAAAGTTTCATTTAAAATTTTAGTCTAGACACATAAAATAACAATGGTGCTTAAGTAGTGCATTCTATCTCACAGAGGTATATTTACAGTGAGATACTTTAATTGAATAATTTTAATTAAAAATAGCAGCTTCTATGAAATTGTGTATATTTTTCCTAACTCAACTATGGAGAAGCATAAAATAATAGATAAAATTTTAAGGTAATTTTACAAAAATTTATGAATTAAGTAATTTTTGAGAAACTGAAGTGAAATATAGTTTTGTTTTTTATTTTGCTTTTTTTCTGACGCCCTAATGTCCTACAGAATTTTCTTGATAGGACTCCCCTTGGCTTTCACATTTCCAAACAAATTATTTCATGTTTCTCCTATGATTCCTACATTAACGTAGAAACTGAGCTCACATAAGCTTATCGATATGACTGTTTCCTAAGCTATCTGAGAAGTCAAGAGGTAAATGTGGACTCATGCATAGTTGGATCCGGGGCTTTATTATTTTTCCTATTTTTTTAGCTTATTTATTTCTGCTTGGCTTTATTCTCAGGCTCGTTCTTTCTAGTCTGAGCATCCTAGACACTAGTAGCCCAATATACTCATTTTTTGCATAAGCTCTGAATCCCAGATGAAGAACCTAACTCTCTGTTATTTAGCTGCCATATCAACACTCATCAAGGTCTCCGATTAGGTTTGCTCGAATCATATGTTCTGCATGGAAGAAACAGTGTGTCTAGGAAGACGGTATCATCATTTGGCTAACTTGAATGACTCTGTTGGGGGCAGGAAGAGGCGCATGATTGATGTCCACCAAAACCACAAGGAGTGCAGCAGGTTGTTTTCCTATGGATACAGAAGACCTAGGCAAACCATTACTTAAATCAGTTCTCTGTGCAAAGCATTTTGTTTGTGTCTTTGTGTATCATGGACACTTTACATGGATAGTTCTATAATAATTTGCTTGTCACCTACAACTGAGCTATGCCTGCTCAGTAGCAGGGACCCTATGTTTCTCATATTTGTGGTCTTATTACTTACACTGAAATGTGGTGTGAAGTTGATAAATAATTTACATGTTGAATAAAGTTATATATTAATTGATGGAAGAGGATGTTGATTGTGGAGAAACAGCTCTCTCACACCAATCATTTTTTAAGTATATTTTATTGATTATGCTATTACAATTGTCCTTTTTTTTCTCCCCTTTATTCTCCTCCATCCTGAACCTCCCTCTCACCAGCATCTCACCATCCCCTTAGTTCATGTCCATGGGTCATACATGTAAGTTCTTTGGCTTCTCCATTTCCTATACTATTCTTAACCTCCCCCTGTCCATTTTGTACTATTTATGCTTCTTATTCCCTGTAACTTTTTCCCCATTCTCCCTCCTCTCCTTCTCCCTGCTGATAACCCTCAATGTGATCTCCATTTCTATGATTCTGTTCCTGTTCTAGTTGTTTGCTTAGTTTCTTTTTGTTTTTGTACTTTTTTTTTTTAGGTTCAGTGGTTGATTGTTGTGAGTTTGTTGTCATTTTACTGTTCAGAGTTTTGATAATCTTCTTTTTCTTAGATAAGCCCCTTTAACATTTCATATAATAAGGGCTTCAGGATGATTAACTCCTTTAATTTTGCCTTATCTGAGAAGGACTTTATCTGCCCTTCCATTCTAAATGAGAGCTTTGTTGGATAGAGTAATCACGGATGTAGGTCCTTGCCTTTCATGACTTTGAATACTTCTTTCCAGCCCCTTTTGCCTGCAAGGTTTCTTTTGAGAAATCAGCTAAGAGTCTTATGGAAACTCCTTTGTAGATAACTGTTTCCTTTTCTCTTGTTGCTTTTAAGACTCTCTCCTTATCTTTAATCTTGGGTAATGTAATTATGATGTGCCTTGGTGTGTGCTTTCTTGGGTCCAACATCTTTGGGACTCTCTGAGCTTCCTGGACCTCCTAGAAGTTTATTTACTTCACCAGATTGGGAAAGTTCTCCTTTATTATTTTTTCAAATACATTTTCAATTTCTTGCTCTTCTTCTTTTCCTTCTGGCACCCCTATAATTTAGATGTTGAAACATTTAAAGTTGTCTCAGAGGTTTCTCAGCTGCTCCTCATTTTTTTGAATTCTTATTTCTTCATTCTGTTCTGGTTGAATGTTTATTACTTCCTTCTGCTCCAAATCATTGATTTCCCTCTACTGTTGGTTCCATGTACCTTTTTCTTTATTTCACTTTGTATAGCCTTCACTTTTTCCTCTATTTTGTGGCCACACTCAATCATTTCTGTGAGCATCCTAATTATCAGTGTTTTGAAGCCTGCATCTGATAGGTTGGCTATCTCTTCATTGCATGTTTCTATTTTTGGAGCTTTGGTGTCTTCTTTCATTTTGGGCCATATTTATTTGTCTTGGTGCACCTGTTATGTTGTAAGGGGAGGATCCTGAGGTATTCACAAAGACAAGTCAACCCACACGTCTGCCTTTTGGCACCACATGTTGGGGAGGGGTCAAAGAGGGAGCAATTCTGCTTGCTGGGCTCTCTTTCGGCTTTCTGTCACTTCCCCCACTACCCGCAAGCATATTGGCCCTCCCAGATGAGTAGGTTTGTGCATATTCTAGGTCCTTGTGGATCTCTCCAAAGAACTCTCCTATGAGGCTGGGTATTTCTCCTGCCACTTTAACTCCCACAGGTTTTTACAGCAAGAGGTTTTGAGGCTTTATTTCCCACACTGGAACCTTGGATTGCATGGTTTATCTCACTCCATAATTGTTCCTTCCAGTTTATCTGCACATAACTTTGGGACTACCCAGTCCACCAGCTGCTGCCTTGTTGCATGTCCTCTCTGCCTCCACTGCCTGTATCCACCCTTCCCACCAGTCTGAATGAATGTTTATTCTTTAACTGCTTAGTTGTCAGACTTCCATACAATTTGATTTTCTGGCAGTTCTGGTTATTTTTTGTTTTAAAATTTTAGTTGTCCTTCTTTTGGTTGTTCAAGGAGGTATAGTATAGCTACCTATACCTCCATCTTGACTGGAAGTCTCATACTAATTGTTTTTTTTGACTTCTTGTAATAATGTCTAAGAAAGCTCTTGTAGTCCTTGACCATGAAGAAATTTAACTAATTAATAACTTGTCTAAACTCAAACCATGGTATTGAGTTGATGGGTGACAGCTGATATATCAATACTATTTTCCAAACTAAATAAACCAACTGACATACTGTCAGACATGAAATTTGTTTTAGTGTCATACAAATATAACTGAAAGCAAATAATGTAACTGTCCTTAAGACTCTAAAGTGCTGTCTGCACTTGACTAGGATATGTGTCCCATATGCGTAATCTGCTGTAAACACTGTACCTACCTAATAGTTCATGCAAGATGTGCCTAATTATGGTCAGTCCTTTAGTCCTACATGTTCGATTATAAAAGGAGAATTCATTTCCAAGTTTTAGAAATAATTACAGAACTGGAATCAACATATCATAATCTTTCTTCCACTTTTTAATGTTCCCAGAGAGTTGAGTTGAATAGAATAAAAGAAATTCTTGGGAGAGCCTTTAAGGAACTCGAGAATTTGAACAGCTTGTGAGTACTTATTGCTTATCTGTAGGATTTCTAAAATTCTGAGCTAGTTGTATTGCAGTCTACCATGAGAAGTCACTTTGAGATTAAAGAACAGCTAGAGCTGGAAAGAAATACTGTTAGAGGTCTCATAACTAGCAAAATTCTGGTACTTCTTTCCACTGCCCATCTTTTTGCTACCTTTGAATTTGGGAGACATCTTTATTTATGTAATTGTCATTTATATTTTATTTGTTTAGAATAGGTTTCTGAGATGAAGAAACATGAGAAGAAATAGTAAAATAACTGTCTCTGAGTCCCATAGCCAAAGCTGGAGTAACTCAGGACTCCAAACCCCAGGCTTTCCTTGGTGTGCTGCTGGATCTCCTTACTTGAGATACTATGAAAACCTTACAATCGGTTATGTAGTGGAAAAATTACAACTTTATGGTTAAATTCTGATAAAAATTTTCAATATTTAAAACATTGATTTTTTTCACTCTGTAGATATTTATTAAGTTTTCTTTGTGGGCTTGGGATTCAGACCACAGGACCCACAGTTCTGCTATGATTGCTGAGTCTGACCTTGTAGGACAATCAGTAAATAAAAACCCAACTGTAAAACATATGTAATAAAAGTGCTAAAATGAAAAAGAGTACAATGTTATGATAGACAATGACAGGAGGCTTGGAAGTATTAATAGTGATCAATATTTAAAATACTGCATTTAGATTAATTCATAGAGTTAAAGTTCTAAAAGTTTAGAATATTCATTGTTAGAACCATGCGGGTGCATCAACCTACTTGTCAATACATTTTCATAATCAAGTTAGCAATATTATTAATTTAGCTGAACTCACCATATTATAGTCAAGCTAGTCCTAATTTTAGGGTTGAGCTGATTTTATACTTATACTTTTTCCATCTGGTTTCTTTCCAAAAACTAATGCCTGAATACACATACTTGATCAGAATATCCCTGTTTATGATGATGTTAAGTTTATAAGAAAGTAAGGACCATGGGATTTATTCCTGGTTTAACATTGAAGCAATGGTTTCCAAAGTGTAATCTGTAAAAAAAATTTCTGAAATACTTGTGGCTATGAAATTGTCCAGCTTCTTTCCCAGAGATTCTGATTTAACTTTTCTCAGGAGTGACCCAAGGATTTATGTTTTAATGAGTTTCTCTAGGGGGTCTATTACTTGGGGAGTACCATTATGGAAGCTTCCACCGTTGTCTACTGAGTTACATAGATGATGAATGACAAAATCTCATTAATTTATTAAACTGTTATTATGGCCAAATATTATTAAATTTCTTCATTAGGGGAGTACAACAAAATAATAATCTCTATTGGAATTTGTCCACATTCTGGAGTATAGTCTGTGACACTTTATTGATGAATAATCCACTTCCTCATTTGGTAGAAACTATATTTATTCTTAATTTGTGTCTAAATGTTTTTGTTACAAAATATATTAAAATAATGATTATTTATGGTTTTAATTACAGGCCACATGATCTACTAGTGACTTTATATAATTTAGTGCCAGTCCTTGCTGCCACACATTTTGATAGGCATTATTAAATAAGCAAACCGAAGCTAACTGTTGTGCTATTTACCCACATTTGCATGATTAAAATGGGGTTATCTCAGGGTTCACACACAGTTTGAGGTGTTAACTGATATTTTGCACCATTTCTCTTGGGAGCTTTCTGGAAGTTCAGTTTATTGTAACAGACAATGCATCACTTAAGTAATAAATTCTGTAAGATGGAGGGGAATGGAGCAGGAAATGGGACATTGAGAGACTCCTGGGATTGGAGAGAACTTGAGTTAGAGAGGTGAACACCTTAGGATTTAATGGGTTGTGAGGATCTATTGAATTTATATTTACGATGCAAGCCATGTTAAGTGAAAAGTAAACCTTTTAGTTTAGTGTAATTACTGAGTTTCTAGTTGTGTTTTTTAAAACTTTCAAACTAGCAAATTTTCTAAGAAAATCTCAATATTTAAAGTATTTCTCAAATTTGATATAATTGTTGGGTTTGTGGTACTATGTTTTATATAATATGATGCAAATTCTTCCCTTATGTTTCATTTTATGAGAGCTTGTTGATGAATCACCCAGTCACTATTTCATTTATTTGCTTTTATTTAAAGATCTGGTAGAACATTTTTTTTTCCTTTAAAATTTTAAAGGACTGATGTTCAATATTTTGCCAAAGGTGTAAGTAGCCATACATTAACTAAGAGGTTTGATTCGTTCTTAAGGTTATCTTGTAGTAAAAGAGCAAAATTTCCAGCAGTAAATATAAGCACAACTTTACAACTGGAAGTGTGTGGTAGAATTTAAATAAGGCATTAATTTTGGGGATAGTGGAAACATGAAGATTATACTTGGCTTCCCATCATTAGCAGTAAGATTACTTTGTAATTTCTTTACTTTGTAACTTACTTTTAGGATGAAAAGATAACCACAAGAGTATTTACACTGATCTAGATGGTAGCATACAAACCATTCAGGTGAAAAACAAAGAAAGGAAGAAAAAAAGAGAAAGAAAGAAAGAAAGAAAGAAAGAAAGAAAGAAAGAAAGAAAGAAAGAAAGAAAGAAAGAAGGAAGGAAGAAAGAAAAAGAAACAGAGATCTGGATAAACTACAAAAGCAATCCTATGAAAATTTCAGTTGGCAATCAAAGCAACCAGGATTTAAGAAGCTAAATAAAATCTAGGAAAGAAAGGAAGCTCATTGAGCTGACTCAAACCTTCTGTACTATGTTTGTTTTGTTTTGTTTTGTTTCTGGCCATTAGCTAATTCAATAATAGAGACTAAAGAGTAGGCAATGGTTTAGAGTTCATGACAGTCTCACTGGGCTGGGAAGACAATGATTGAGGTTTAAGGCCACCAAGACAACCAGCATTAGAAGTTCAAGACACCCAATAGAAGGCAGCTGCAGAATAGTGAGGTGAAGAGTGTGCAGCCACTTCAGTGGAGGCGGTTGCTAAATTAGAACCTATGCAGTAGGTCACTAAGGGGAGTGACTACTAAAAACTGATGAAAGCAGCTTCTAAGACTTGAAAAACTAATCAACATTTTGGTAGAGTCAAGATACCAGAAAAACAAAATAAAAAGTTTAGGGACCATCACAGAAAAAAAAAACAATCAATCAAACAAATAAACAGGCAAAATAAAAACAGATCCTGGTAAATACCTCAGGTTTTAATTTTGTACTTCTGCAGAGCTTTGCCGTAAGGGCTCTGGGCCATCCTAGACTGGGCCATGATGATCTGTGATAGTCTGTCTGCCTCAGAAAAACAAATGTAACTATCTCTAGAAAAATATAAAGTGATCCAAGTACTCTATACTTTTTCATTCATAATGCCTGACATTTGATAAAAGATTGCCCAAGCATGCCAGGAAACCAAGAGAAAAAACAGACAACTAAAAAAGCCATGTTTAAGATTTTGAGTTTGTAATATAGATTTAAAAAAA